>SEYY01020959.1:117500-120000 GCA_009176605.1 Armadillidium nasatum
ATATCTAATTATCTAATTATATTTAAAATTATATTTAAAATTGTTACTATCATAGATATAACAAGATCTGTGATTTTGAGTTAGTGTGGAGCTAAGTGGTTAGGTTGGGATATTTTAGTATTTTGATAGCAAGTGATTTTTGACATGTTTACGAAATGTGGGAAGTGTTGCTAATTCTTGAATGTTTTTTGGAAGATCATTCCATTTTTCAATGCCATTGTATGATATAGCTCTCCGAGATTTGGTTAATGTGTATTTTGTTTTATTAAGTGTATGTGAGCGTGTGTTGCGTAGATTTAGTCTTCTTACATTTTGGTTATGCTTTATTTAATTTGACAGTAATTTATTTGACATTCCGTTTATAATTTTGAAAATTTGTGTAGTCATTGCAAGAGTGAGCATATCTTGTAGTTTGAGTATGGATAATTGTTTGAAGAGTGGGCTTGTATGTTCATAATAATTGCGTGATCCAGATATTATACGAATTATTTTTTTATGTAGCATTATTAAGGGTTGTAGCAGATATGTACTTGCAAGACACAGAGTCCATCGTCATATCGAATGTATCACAAAGTATAGTAATAATACGCATTAAAAATTTTTGTTAGACGTATCATGAGTTAAAAAAAAAATTGATTTTTAAAATGATTATGATTTATATATTTATGCCTAAAGTGGGATTTCCTATTCACCTACTAAGGGCTTGATAAAATGAAAAAAAAGAAAAATTTCAACTTTGTTTTTTTTATATATATTTCACAATGTTAATAATTTATTTTTACATTTGTATTGTTTTGATAATGGCAATAAATATTATTATTATTATTATTATTATTATTATTATATTATTATTATTATTATTATTATTATTATATCAGTAATTGACTAATAATAATAAAAAATAATAATATTAATAATAATAATAATGATAATAATAATAATAATAATAATAATAATAATAATAATAATAATAATAATATTAATAATAATGAAAAAAAGAATAGGATTAACAATTATAATTATTATTATTATTATTATTATTATTATTATTATATATTATTATTATTATTATTATTATTATTATTATTATTACTATTATTAGTCAATTACTGATATAATAATAATAATAATAAAAATAATATTTATTGCCATTATGAAAACAATACAAATGTAAAAATAAATTATTAACATTGTGAAATATATATATAAAAAAAAACAAAGTAGAAATTTTTCTTTTTTTTCATTTTATCAAGCCCTTAGTAGGTGAATAGGAAATCCCCCTTTAGGCATAAATATATAAATTATAATCATTTTAAAAATCAATTTTTTTTAACTCATGATACGTATAAAAATTTTTTTTAATGCGTATTATTACTATACTTCGTGATACAATCGATATGACGATGGACTCCGAGTCTTGCAATGTTCAACTCGAATAACGAAGGTTCCTTTTTCTCCACAGGCAGCTCTCAACTTTCTGGGATTTATGATGTCAGAGGTTAGTGTGTTCATTTCCTTAGCGATAGATGGCGTAGCAAGTCAAAGCAATTAGCAAGTCAAAGCAATTAGTAAGTCAAAGCAATGGAACGTAAGTCACCCGGTTTTTGGAACACATGATGCAGCGTTGCTATATGTAATAAAATTTTTACTCGTGTGCGTGTGAGTATGCGAGTAAAATATAAAGGAATTAGAAAGGAATTTTTAACTTAGCGATGACTTTCAACGATAGACCGGCAAAAAGAGCTTTCTTTGCCGCTCAATATAGAAAGGAATTATAAAGTGTTTTAACTGTGAAGAACATACTTGAATATTTTCTTTAAAGCAGTTTTTAAAATGGTAAAACTAAGCATGCCACAAGGATTCTTTCAAGAGGCAAGATCCAATAAAAATGTCCATCGTCCACTTTTCTCACTATCATCACTCTGGAAACTGTGGCTGGTGCTTCTAAGTGTTCACCATAGTATAAGTATTACTTATACTATGTGTTCACCGCCTTCATGTTCTGATGCAAATTCCTCTCTCTTTATTAATTTCAAAAATATTTCCGTCAACTTTGTTGAACACCACCTCTCTTCCTTTAGACCTACTCTTTTTTATTCTTCGCAGAAACTCAGGTGCTTGTCGCAGTACTGCTTCTATGTCTATCCTCAATTTTCAGCCAAATGTGGCTGTAGTTCATTTGTGAGTAAAGACGTTGTTTGTGTTTATGTCTCTAAAGTCTTTTGAATGACATTCTCTTACCAACCTACAAATTAATTCATTTGTTTTGTTTATTTATCTTCCAACTCTACTAACCATCCTAAATTCTACAACTATCTAAATTCCAAATTAGAGCACATCCTCTCTTCAACCATTATTTGAATTCATTATTTCTGTTGATTTCAAATATTTCACTTTCAGTTTATAAAACATTAAAATTTTATAATTAAAATTTAAATAGATATCTAGATTTTGAAGTTATTTTCTCTTTTGAAACTGGTGAAAGCAGTAATAAAATTTT
>SEYY01020960.1:10000-12500 GCA_009176605.1 Armadillidium nasatum
AAAAAAAAAAAAAAAAAAAAAAAAAAAAAAAAAAAAAAAAAAAAAAAAAAAAAAAAAAGAAAAAAAAAGGTAAAAAAAAAAATATAATAATAATAATAATAATAATGAAAATAATAATAATAATAATAATAATAATAATAATAATAATAATAATAATAATAATAATAATAATAATAATAATAATAATAATAATAATAATAATAATAATAATAATAATAATAATAATAAAATAATAAAAAGGAAAAAATACAAAATGAAAACAGTAAAAAAATTATTATTTTTGTCTTCGAAAGAGAATGATAACATTTGATGATAAGAGATGGGAAATTTTTCACCATTAGAGAAATTGAACTCTAATCTGATAACAACAAATCGTGTTCTATACTCTTCCTTCTTATTGAATTGCTGCTAGAAAAATAAAATAAAATAGAAAATTCTGTATATCTAAAAACGAAAATAAAAAAAATTTTGAAAATTTAAAAAAAAAAATAAATATAAAAATAAATGACATCAAATTCAATAAATTTGTTTTATTAAATTTTATTTTATGAAATTTTTTGTCATTTCATGTTTTTTTTTTTTTTTTTTTTTCAATGTCATTTCCATTTTTCTCCAAGATGTTTTAGTATTATCAATACTTGTCCAAAAATTTCCTTTATAAAATATAATATATATAATATATATATATATATATATATATATATATATATATATATATATATATATATATATATATATATATATATATATATATATATATATATATATATATATATATATATATATATATATATATATATATATATATATATATATATATATATATATATATATATATATATATATATATATATATATATATATATATATATATATATATATATATATATATATATATATATATATATATATATATATATATATATATATATATATATATATATATATATATATATATATATATATATATATATATATATATATATATATATATATATATATATATAATATATATATATATATGGCCAGACTTTACATTAGCGGCCATGCATAACTCAGAAACTACTAACCGTACATTAAAAAGGATTATATTTTTGAAATCCTTGGGTCATTTCCAGTAAGAAAAGTATAAAAAATTGTTAAAAAAATTTTTAAAAAAATATGTTTAAAAATGTACGACAACGTGCAAATTAAAATCTTTCGATTGTAAGAAATTTGTGTCACAGTGTCAGTTTGCTTTTAGACACGATGTGGGGAGATTGTTGTTAAATGAGCCACTTAAATATTTCAAAAACAGAACATATGTCTAGGAGGGCTCTGCCCCCGTACCACCCGACCCGTGAGTGATGATGATACTGTAGACTACTTTTCTTGAAGACGATTTTATGTATTTCCCATATTTTCCAATTTCTAAAAAAAAATTTAAATAATGACATTGTCAGGCGCACGATTCTCGCGAGGCTTATAAAGAGGTAAAATTTATTTATGTAATAAAGTTTATTATAAGAATTTATTTTTTAGTTCCCAATTTTTCTTACCTAAAATTCAATAAGGATTTCAAAAATATAATCATTTTTAATGTAAGATTAATACTTTTTTGAGTATATGCATGTATATATATATATATATATATATAATATATATATATATATATATATATTATATATATATATATATATATATATATATATATATATATATATATATATATATATATATATATATAAGCAGCGAAGCTCCTTTCGAAAAGGTGGAGTCTTGAGCTTTTCGCCTTACAAATTCTTTTACTCTTACTCACTCTCTCCAATCTCTTTCTTCCCGTCGAATTGTTGCGTGACTCTCTCTATACTATCGCTATTACAACTGACATTGCTCTTTTGAACTCTCATGTTGCATACCTCCTCCACTGAGAAGGACTCATGTGACTCGACTTTCTACACAGTCTCATCCTTTCTCAGTCGAACTCTCCGACCCCAGACATAACCGCTATGCTCAATCTTACATGTATTCTACTGGTAAAGTCTGGAACACACTCCATTTATCTGTTTTAAACCCCATGTATCGTGGTCACGTCGGCCATTAGCGACCAGATTTCCGACTGTTCCCCACCTCTGGTGGATATTGGTTGGGTCCCGCCCTTTGCCCACCAGCCAGAGGAGACATAAATATATATATATATATATATATATATATATATATATATATATATATATATATATATATATATATATATATATATATATATATATATATATATATATATATATATATATATATATATATATATATATATATATATATATATATATATATATATATATATATATATATATATATATATATATATAATATAATATGAAGTAAGAGAAAGAGAATATGAGAGAGACTGAGCATACAAAGCCCCTTAAGGTAATTTACTGAAAAAATATTTTTCCGCCATTTTTAAATAGAGTTCTTTGTAGTGGCCAATGAACAAACAAAGTTTAGCAATAAAATACTC
>SEYY01020961.1:0-2500 GCA_009176605.1 Armadillidium nasatum
GATAGGTAAATATATAGATAGATTGATAGATCCCTAGATAGATAGAAAGATAGATATTATATCTTTTTGAGTTTTTAGGGCACTTAAAGACTATCCTTCAAAAAGGAGAATAATAAACCCCTGCCAGAAGGGGAAAGAAGGGGTAAGCATTCTATGGGGTAAGTGACGAACACCCATGCAAATAATATTCGAGAAGAGAGGGAAACAACGCCCCCTGCAAATAATAGAGGAAGAAGGGAAAGACAATTTAAGAAAAGGAAAAATGTTTTAGGAGAAACATAATATTTAATATAAATAAATAAGTGTTATAGATATTTATTTATTAATAAATGAAAAGAGATAACTGATGTTAATAAATAAATAAATAAATTATATACATAAATAGAGGAGATTTAAAAAACGATCCTTTCAACCCATTTAAATAAAATAAAATTTTAAAGAGTCATATTTCCCCACCTAACCTAACCTAACCTACTGACTGAATTCAGGGAATCAATCCAGTGACCAATCAAACTTTAAGATAATCTTCTTTAGGGATTTAGAGATTAGACTATATATATAAATATATATATATATATTAGGGATGGAGCGATACCAAATTTTTACCGATAACCGATACCGATTACCGATACCTAAAATTCCCCGAAGCCGATACCCGATACTCTATACCTGAAAATATGCCGATACCCCTACCTATACCGATTCTTTACTCCTATACAAATTTTTTGCCGATAGCGATACCTTTAACCTCGATGTTGATACCGATACCTAAAAATATAACGATACTTACCGATACCGATACCGGTATCGGAAAATATGGATACTTGCCGATACCGATACCAAAATTTTACCGATACCGATACTTCACTCCGTCCCTAATATATTATATATATATATATATATATATATATATATATATATATATATAATATATATATATTATATATATATATATTATATATACTATATAGTATATATATATATTTCTCACCCTAACCTAACCTACCCCTACTGACTGAAATTCCGGGATGCGATCCAATGACCCAAATCAAAAATTTAAGATAATCCTTCTTTAGGGATTTTAAGAGATGTTTTAATCAAATCTCTATGAGGATAATAGTGATTAGGAATTTTCAATAAGTTTAGATACTACAGGCATATTAGAAGAATATTTGTTGGATTTTTTTTAAAGATGCAGGACAGAGTGGCTTCAGTTCCCCTCGAGGGTTTACCGCAAATATATATATAGTATATATATTATTATATATATATATATAATATATATATATATATATGTATTATATATATATATATATATATATTATATATATATATATACATATATTATAATTACATATATATATATATATGATATATAATATATATAATATATATATATTAGTATATTATATATATATTATATATATATATAGTATATATATATAATATATATATATATATATAATATAGTAGGGTAATAATTTCGATCAGTAAATGCGATGTTTTAGGCGGTTAGAAGAAAAAACTTTTGCAGTAAATAGATCAGAGTCAAGTAGGAATGGACATTAAGAAATTGCCCACCGTCCAATCACATGTATATATATATATATATATATATATATATATATATATATATATATTATAATATATATATATTTATAAAATATATATATATAGTATATATATATTTGTGCAATATATTATATATATATATATTATAGTATATATATATATATATATATATATATATATTATATATATATATATAATATATATATATATTATATATATATGTATATATATAATAGTATATATATTATATATAATATAATATATATATATATATATATATATATACATTAATATATATAATATATATATAGTATATATATATATATATTATATATATATATTATATATATATATATATATATATATATTCAAAAATTGAGTCCCCTATTGTTTTTTGAGTAGTGTAAATGGAATGAGAGAGAGAGAGAGAGAGAGAGAGAGAGAGGAGAAGAGAGAGAGAGAGAGAGAGAGAGAGAAGACGAGGAAGGCATTGAGAAAGTGAGAAGTTGTTTCTAGTGGTGTGAAACGTTGGTTACGTCTCTTAAATCGACATTGCTATTAGTCTAATCTGTAAAATGTTTTTTGACTTCAGATCTTGAAGGAGAAAAACATTAGTTTTGAAAGATCTTTTATCTCTATTGACTTTTCATTTCTTTAAATATATCTTATCTTTTTCAACACACACACCCTACATAATATAATATATAATATAATATATATATATATATATAATAATATTAATATATAATATATATTATAATATATTAATTTTTTCCTAAAATATCTGCGACACATCACCGGTTTCAATGAGATTTACTGAAAAAAATAGAGAACCTGTTACAAATGCATGGCATTTTTTTCTTACACCAGACCCGTGAGTGGTTGAAAAATATAAAAATAGTGCTTAAGCACCATAGATCTATTAATA
>SEYY01020962.1:42500-47500 GCA_009176605.1 Armadillidium nasatum
CAGAATCTTCCATTTCGAAGGGTAAAGTCCTTAAAAGAATCTTCTGAGGCTCGACCACCTCTGAGTGATCGCTCCTGCCGTGCCACAAGGTCATTCCAATTAGATGGTCAAATTGACGATGATGATGATGATGACTCAGATATTGCTGACGATGAGCCACCTCCATCGTATCGAAGTGGCAGGAGACCCTCTCAAATGGAATCCTTTATGTCCCTCATGTGTGACTCGAGTGAGGACGAAAGTGAGGATAGGGATAACAAATCGGAATCGGGATCTCCGCCCCCTGACAAAAGACCTGCTGTAGAGGATGTCATAGATTTTGAGGAAGCCTTCGTAAGTTTGCCTTTGAAAAACCACCTGGTGTCAGTCTGCTTGTAGCTGCTTTTCTTTTATGCATTTTATTATAATTTTTATTATTATTATTATTATTATTATTATTATTATTATTATTATTATTATTATTATTATTATTATTATTATTAAACTAAACCATTTTTTTTATTTTTGTACTCTATTTTATTAAATTTATTTTTCTTTCTTTTTTTTATTTTTTTTATTTTTTTACATTTTTTAAAAATTTTACTCACTACTTTTTATTTCTATTTTTATCACTGCTTTTTTTTATTTTCACTTTTCTCTCTGTCTGTCTCCCTTAAAAGTACCGTCTAACTATATATACACATTTTTTTTTTTTAATTTCTGTCCGCTATTCTTGTATGTACAAATATCATATTGAATCCCTTTGTAATTTTAATTTATATAATTAAATATTTGTTATTTATTTTTTAGCATTTATTTCACATTTCTGTTTTTACTTCGTAGATGTACGGGCGTTATTCGGCCAATTTAGCCGAATACGCCCGTAGCGAGGCCAAACGTATTAGAGAAGAGGAGAGGAAAACAGACGAGCTACTTTTCTCCAAAGAGTTGCACCCTTATCGAGGGAGACTCTCCAGGATACTTGTTAAGTTTATTAGGTAAATAAATATATAATTTTTTTTATTGCTTTCTTATACTTGTGTGTTTGTGTGTGTCTGTGTGTGTGTTTGTGTGTGTGTGTGTGTTTGTGTGTGTGTGTGTGTGTGTAGAGGAAAACAGGAGCAACTTTTCCCCTTATTGAAGGAGGGTCTCCAGAATATTTGTTACGTTTTTTAGGTAAATAAATTTATAAATTTTGTTATTGCTTTCATATATTTGTGTGTGTGTGTGTGTGTGTGTGTGTGTGTGTGTGTGTGTGTGTAGATTTTTTGTTACTACTCAGATTGTTTTAGATTGTTGTTGTTGTTGTTGTTGTTGCAGATATTGTTATTGTAGCTGTCGATTTAGGTTTTGTTGTTGTTGCTGTTGCTGCTTTGCAATTCTTGTCATTCCTGTTTTGGCTATTATTATTATTATTACTATTATTATTATTATTATTATTATTATTATTATTATTATTATTATTATTATTATTATTATTATTATTATTATTATTATTATTATTATTATTATTATTATTATTATTATTATTATTATTATTATTATTATTATTATTATTATGTCTCTGCTTTAAAAAATAAAAATTAAATAATAAATAAAAAAATAAAACATTTTTCTTATTTTTTTTTAAAAAAATCGTTCAATAAAAGATAATTAATAACTACTCTAACAAGTTATAAACACGTTATGAACATGCACTGCAAAAATTGTCCTAGCGAATCGTTGGGACAAGTGGCAGAAATATAATAGTAAAATTTTTAATTGAGAAAAGACATATTAAGCATAAGAAAGTCGCTTCACCGATTTATTTTCTAATTGGAAAATAAATGAAAAATTTGTTATGACATTTTTGCCACATGTCCCAACGATTCGTTGAGACAATTTTTTGCAGTGGATTTATTGCACGTTCCAATATTTTAACTTCATTATTCAATGGTTGCTAACATGAAATAATTAATAACTGAAAAAAAGTTAAAAATAGCAACACAATAGATAGTCAAACTTTTTCTTTAATAAAAAAATAAAAAAAAAATTAAAAAAAAGTTTTTTTTTTTTTTTTTTTTTTTTTTTTTTTTTTTTTTTTTTTTTTATTTATTAATTTATTAAATAATTAATAATATTTTTATTTCCTTCAAAGTAAATATTTGTGTTCAAACCAATCAATATTTATACAGAAACTGTAATTGATATATTATAAATCATCAAATATCGAAATTTAAAAAAAAAAAAAAAGTTTTATTCAGCGTGCTTTATAACCATCAGATCGGTGTATTTGAATTATACATTTGTGTACGCACTATTTACATACATAAAATTTAATTCACACACATATTTACAAACATAAAATTTAATAATTCATATACACATTGTTTTCGGTATACATCACTCAGAGTTTGTGTACCCTAAATGTAAACATAAACAAATTATAGTTATCGGGTTATTGATGTATACTTTGATATCTATTACCTATTATCAGCTTATAAAAAAGTATCGTCCCACCCTAAATTTCTTCCTACGCTTGATAACGTTACGTTCCAATAATTCCTCACGAAATTTTTAAAATTCACGATCAAGACGCAAGATGGCGTCTTGATCGCAAGTTCCATTTTAAATTTAAAAAAAAAATAATAATATATAAATTTTTTTTTTAAAAAAAGACAATAATGATTGTAAATTTTATTTTATTTTATTTTATTTTTTTTTATTTTTTTTTTTTTTTAAACGCGTAATATCATATCAATAATTTCTCTCAGGGTCAAACCTTTAATAATAATAAATAAAAATGACAGCGTCTATTATTATATCTAAAATTAATTCTTTTTCTTTGAAAAACTAAAATGAAATAGACAATATAAATTTCACTTACCTTTATGAATTATTGGAAAGACGCACATACGTACGTACACACACACACACACACACATATATATATATATATATATATATATATATATATATATATATATATATATATATATATATATATATATATATATATATATATATATATATATATATATATATATATATATATTGCTTAACTTTCGAATACAATAAATTGATGAATATGGTTCGATATTTGTTTATTAAAATTAGTAAATATATTATGTTTATTTACGTTTATTTAAAAAAAAATTTACATTTTAAATTTTACTAAAATTTAACTTTGAAACGATTTTTCGTTCTGACATTGTAGAGATGACTTCGGCCTCACACTTTAGAATCTACGACTTAAGAGTTTAACCTAACCTAACCTAAACTAACATAACATAACATAACATAACATAACATAACCTAACCTAATCTAGCAGATCTAATCTAAACTTTACCTAGCTCAATCTAACCTAAATTAACCTAACCAAATTCAAACAACCTAACCTAACCTTCAAACATAGCCTAACCTAACCTAACTTTACGTAACCTAACCTAATCCAAACATAACCTAACCTAACCCAACCTAACCTCACCTAACCTAATCCAAAGCTAACCTAACCTAACCAAATACAAACCTAACCTAACCTAACCAAATACAAGCATAACCTAACGTAACCTAATCCAACCTTACCTATCCTAATCTAACCTGATGCAAAACTTGCTGCAGCTTTTTCGAATGAATATTTTACTTGTTAAAGTTGTATCATTTTTAATAGATGTATTTGCAGGTGATGAAAAACTGTCATTTGTGTTATTAGACCTGGTTAAGATTCTAATACTTTGTTGTTGTTGTTGTTGTTGTTTTTGTTATTATTATTGCTGTCCTTGTTGTTGTTGTTGCTATTGTTATCATTATTATTATCGCTGTCTTTGTTGTTGTTGCTACTGTTGTTGATCTTGTTGCTGTTATTATTGTTGTTCTTGATGTTATTGTTACAGTTATTTTCCTTACTTTTGTTAATGTTGTTGCTACATATTTTTGTCTTTGTTGTCATTGTTGTTTTGTTTTTATTGTTGATGATGCTACTCTTCTTGTCCTTGTTGATGAGGACTGTTGTTGCTGTTATTATTATTATTAATTGTAGCTGCTATTACTGTTGTTATCTTAAAAGATTTTATTAATACTTAATCACTGATGTAATTGACTTTATCATTGCTGTTCAATTTACAAATAAATAAATAAATAAATAAATAATTAAAAAATGCATATAAAAATTATTTTTTTAATTTGTTAATTTAAATCTATAAATTTATGCTTAGCATAGCAAATCGCATTAGTAATATCAAATTTCAACAAATAAGAAATTTCACTTTAATTCTAAGATTAAAATTAATCCAATTAATTTTATTAATTAATTAACTAATTGATTAATTTTCAATTATCGAATTAATTCACCTGCAGACCATTCTGGGACCACACATTTGCACGCCTCGGAGAAGACTGGGTGTTCCTCTTCATTTTGGGGACTGTCATGGCTGCGGTCTCATTTCTAATAGATTACGTAGTCTTCAATTGTTTCAGAGGTAAGAATATTGATGTAGTAGTATTGTAAACTATTAATTACTACTACTGCTATAGTAATAATCATAATAATAATAATAATAATAATAATAATAATAATAATAATAAATAATAATAATAATAATAATAATAATAGTAGTAGCAATAATAATATTAATAACAGTAATAATAATAATAATGATAATATAATAATAATAATAATAATAATAATAATAATAATAATAATAATAATAATAATAATAATAATAATAATAATAATAATAATAATGATAATAATAGTAATAATAATTCGACCAAACTGTTTTTATCCAATTTTATAAGTTGTATAAATATTTCAAAATGGGCTTACCATAATATTCTTATGTTTCATTATGAATAATAAATAATTAAATAAAAATAATTAAATAAATGAATAAATAAATAAAATATATAAATAAATAAATAAATAATTAAATAAATTTCAAAATTATTTACGTTGCAATATTGTTATTGTAGCTCGAATGTTTCTGTACGATGAACTTCTTGGTGATATGCACTGGTCTCTGCAATTATTCGCATGGGTAAC
>SEYY01020962.1:60000-67500 GCA_009176605.1 Armadillidium nasatum
TATTTCTTATTTTTATTTCTGATTCTTATTTCTCGTTCTTATTTCTCGTTCATATTTCTCATTCTTATTTCTCATTCTTATTTCAGGAATGTACGCAATGGTTGGAGCGGGAGCGTTTTGTTCAGGCATAACTCACACCATATCAATATCTGTCATTATATTCGAGCTCACCGGTGAAATAACTTACCTCATTCCAATTATGGTGAGTACCTAATCCGTAATAGTTCGGAGAGCATCACGAACTCTCTTTGTGAGTGGTTCATTTCTTTTGAACTGTTGATGGTTAAAAGGGTATAAGTATTTCGTCTGCCTGGAAGACAGGCAGACAAAATAAACAAAACAAAATTAACGAAATAATACGTAAATTAGTATTAATAATTAATATGTAATAATACAAAAATAATGGGTAATAATACATATTAATATCTATTACTGAGTAACATCTATTATAATTAATAGTATTAAGAATTACTATATCAACTAGGAAATATTTTTAATTCTGTTATGATAATATTATAAATTTTTTAAAATTAATTTTAAAATTTTAAATTTTTATAAATTTGTTATAAATTAGTTATAAAAAAATTAGTTTACGTAATCATATTTTTTGAGTACAGAATTAAATTTTACTTTTTTTATAAAGTTTACAAAATTAAACTTTTATATTATCTATTTTACTTTATCTAAATTAGATAAATCAAATTTTCGATACTTTTTAATTACTATAAAGTTTAAATTTTAAAATGGAAAAGATATATTGTAATAAAATGAGGGAAATATATCTACACTACAAAAATTGTCCTAACGAATCGTTGGGACAAGTGGCAAAAATGTTACAACAAATTTTTTCAGTTATTTTCTTATTAGAAAATAAATGGGTGAAGCAACTTTCTTCTGCTTAACATGTCTTTTCTCTATTGAAAATTTTATCGTGACATTTTTACCCCTTGTCCCTACGATTCGTTAGGACAATTTTTGCAGTGAAATACTATAACATAATTTAATAAAAATTTTGGATTATTTTATAATTATAAATTTTGTAAATTTTATAATTATTTAGTTGAATAATTATTTTTTATTATTATTTTAACGTATATTATTTCGGCATTATATTTAAGTCTTCCCATCTTATCCTTCTTTTGCAAAAAAAAATTGTCCCAACGAAAAAATCCCCACCCAAAACATATCACGATTTTTTTTTGATTTTTTTTTTTTTAAATAGAATCTAAATCTGTGAAGCTATTTTCTTTTAAATAATATGTCTTTACAGTGTTGAAAAGTTTGTTGTGACTTTTTCTCGATTTCTTTATAGTGTATCACCCCTACCTGTAGTTTTTATTATCCACAATTATTAATTATTATTATTATTATTATTATTTTTATTATTATTATTATTATTATTATTATTATTATTATTATTATTATTATTATTATTATTATTATTTCAGATTGGAGTATTGATTTCAAACTCTATTTCATCTCTGCTTCAGCCATCGATATATGACAGTGTTATTAGAATTAAAAAGCTACCATACCTACCTGATATTATTACTACTACATCTGGTACGATATATATATATATATATATATATATATATATATATATATATATATATATATATATATATATATATATATATATATATATATATATATATATATATATATGGGCATTTGCATTTTCCGGAGTGCTCAGGAGTTTTTGCATATACATACGTAATTTTAATCTCTGATTAAAAACATATAAATCCTTTTTCTAAGAAAATACTTACTGAGTTAGGTTACGTCTAGTTAAGTTAGGTTAAGTTAGGATAGATTATGTTAGGTTAGGTTATGTCAAGTTTGGTAAGATTAGGTTAGGCTTGGTTAGTTTAAGTTAGGTTAGGTTAAGTTAAGTTATGTTAGATTAGATTATTTTAAGTTAGGTTAGGTTAGATTAAGTTAGGTAATGTTAGATTAGGTAGAGTTAGGTTAGGTTAAGTTAGGTAAGGTTAGATTAAGTTAGACAAGGTTAGGTTATGCTAAGTTAGATTATCTACGCATACCACTCTTAACATATATCTATTATCCCATTATAATAGTAATTGCCTCCCTAGAGTGAATTTTAATTCTTTTCAGACGTGTACAACATCTATGTTGATGACATAATGGTACGAGAGGTCAAGTACATTTGGCACGGAATTACTTATATGGATCTCAAAACTATTATAAAAGAAAACAGGAAGTTAAAGTACTTCCCAATTGTGGATAAACACGGTAAGGACATTTTAGTACCCTTCAATACCTTTTTCGGGTACGATTTGTAGGTGCATGAGGATATAAATTATTTCAAAAAAGAATAAAATAATATTTTATAATAATATAATTTTATTTTATAATAATATAATTTCATAATTCCAATTTTCCAGATTCAATGATTCTTCTCGGGTCTATTCCAAGAATCGAATTAGTAAGGTTGCTAGTTGAGCAAATATCTAGCGACAAAAGGAGGAAAGAAGCCAAAAGCCGTTATCTCGAAGCATTGAAGTAAGTAGTAAAGTTTAATTTTTATATTTTAAAATTTGTTACAAGATCTCTCTCTCTCTCTCTCTCTCTCTCTCTCTCTCTCTCTCTCTCTCTCTCTCTCTCTCTCTCTCTCTCTCTCTCTATTCAGATTAAAAATTCTCTTATTTTTGTAAAGTACAAATAAAGTTAAGAGAGAAAATATAATTTAATAAAAAAAATAATAAATAAAAAATTTAATAATTAAAAAAATTTAATAAATTCAATTAATTATTCATTCATTTAGTATTCAGTTACCCTTCATCCATTCATTTACTCAACCAATCAGTCATTCAAATTTCCTTCATTCATTTATTCAACTATTCAATAAATCAATTACCCTTATTTCATTCATTTAATCAATCAGTCATTCAGCTGACCTTTATACATTCGTTCATTCAACCATTCAATCATTCAATTACCCTTTAATCATTTATTTATTCAGTCATTCAATTACCTTTCGTTCGTTCTTTCAACCAGTCCGTCATTCAGTTAAGTTTTATTCATTCATTCATTCATTCATACCACTATTCAATCCTTCAATTATTATTCATTAATTCAGTTATCATTCATTAATTCATTCAACCAATCAATTATTCAATTATCATTCATTCATTTATTCATTAATTTATTCATTCATTCAACCATTCAATCATTCAATTATTATTCATTCATTCATTAATTCAATTATCATTCATTCATACACTTAATCATTTAGTCATTCAGTTATAATTCATTCATACATTAATTCATTCATTCAACCATTCAGTCATTCAATTATCATTCATTCATTCTTTAATTCAATTATCATTCATTCATTCATTAATTCAATTATCATTCATTCATTCATTAATTCAATTATCATTCATTCATTCATTCAACCAATCAGTCATTCAATTTTCATTCATTCATTCCTTTAATTAATGAACAACAAATTAAATATCAATGTTCCTCCTCCTTCTTCCCTTCCCTCAGGAAAAAATGGGAAGACGAGGACCTGAAGAACGGCCCTACGGAAAGCCGTATAAGGTACGAGAATGAAATTAACCTTTCGGACGACGAAGAAGGAGATTTAACGACGAAGGAAATCCTCAGGAAACTCTCAAGGTCACTCTCCAGATCTCTTTCGAGATCCTCAAGGTCACTTAGCAAGTCTCTTTCGAGATCAGCTTTATCTTTGTAAGTTCTTCATCTTATACTTATCTTTTTAATTATAATAATAATAATAATAATAATAATAATAATAATAATAATAATAATAATAATAATAATAATAATAATAATAATAATAATAATAATAATGATGATAATAATAATGATAATAATAATGATAATAATAATAATAATGACAGTAATAATAATAATAATAATAATAATAATGATAATAATGATAATAATAATAATAATAATAATAATAATAATAATAATAATAATAATAATAATAATAATAATAATAATCAATAATAATAATAATAATAAAAATAATCATCATAATAAAAAAAAATAATAATAATAATGATAATATAATAAATAATAATAAATAATAATAATAATAATAATAATAATAATAATAATAATAGTAGAAAATTATAATAATAATAATAATTTAAAATATTTTTTTATATTTAATAACTGGATTTTCAAATAATTTTTATTTTAAACTTTTGTATCAATTTACTTTAATTTTTAATTTTTATTTTATAATTTAATTTCAAACCTTTGATTTTTTTTAATTAATTATAATTATAATTTATTTTTTTTTTCCTAAGATCATTATTTCTAATTATTTGATTTTCTAGAGTAATAATATTGCCTTATTATTATGATTATTAATAATATTATTAATATTATTATAATTATTATTATTATTATTATTATTATTATTATTATTATTATTATTATTATTATCTCTTAGGTCCCATTCAGTCTCTCGTCATTATTCTACAGATGGGTAAGTAAAATTAAATTATTCTGTAGATACCTGTAATTATATAGTAATTATATAGTTTAATTACAAATAGTTACATAATTATAATAATATGATCATTATTTGTATAAAATTTCATGTCAAAAGTGCTACAATTTCATGTAGTTATATAATTAGAATAACATGTAGCCATTTATATAAATATATATATATATATATATATATATATATATATATATATATATATATATATATATATATATATATATATATATATATTATATATATATATATATATGCCAATATAGCTATAATTACATGTAGTTATAAAATTTTAAATACATATAATTTAATATAATTCTAATGTCATGGAATTCTGAAGATCTTAATTATATATAACTATTTTTACTAAATAATTGAACATTAATATAAATGAAATTATATAATTCTTCATAGTTTATTTATTTAAAATTTGAATTATATATAATTGCATTTTAATCATGACATTTATTAAATAATTGCCAAGTATAAAAAATTACTTTTTTTTATTTTAATTACATGTAATTATATAGTTGTAATGGCTTTTAATTATATTACTAATTATATAAAATTATAAATAATTATTTTATTATTTATATTCAATCTACTATAATAATCTACTATGACAAATATATAAGTACTCATATTTAATTATAAAAAAACATAATTTCAATTCAATATGCTGTAATTAAATTCGATTATATTCCTAATTATAATATATATAAAATTATAATTACTATATTTTACTTAAATTATAAACTATCTTAAGTATATAAGTGGTATAATTGATAATTATAATTCTTATAATTCACATAATAAAACTTACAACTAAAAATAATAAAAAATTTAATTACTTGTAATTACTATATTTTACATAAATTATAAACTATCTTGAGTATATTATTATAATTTTTATAATCTACATAATAAAAATTACAATTAAAAATAATAAAAATTATAATTACTATATTTTACTTAAATTATAATCTATCTTAAGTATATAAACGGTATAATTGGTAATCATAATGCTTATAATCCACATGACATAAAAATCCAAAATTAGGCAATACGCCTAACCTTTGCATAAGGTATAGTTTTGAATATTTATGTTGTGTAGGTTTTAATATTATCCTATTATACCATTCTCATATCCTTCTATCCTTTTCTCAAAATAATCTCAGAAATTTGAGTGTACCTCTACTAAGGAAGTTCACCAAATTTAGGGATAATATTCAATCATCGTAATTATGGGTTTACAATTAGCACCTTTTTTTAATATAATTATTTATAATTTTTTTATTATTATTAATTTGTAGTAGAAGAAAAAAAAAATTTATTTTATGCTGTCTTAATTTTAGAATATTCTATTTTTTCTAAATTTTTAAAAATAGATTATTCTATTTTTAAATAAATTTAAAATAGAATACTGCTATTCACTTTGGAATGAAATGTTGTAGTATTTGTTATAGATCATAGTTACACTTGTACACTTGTACATTGTAGTACTTTTAATAGTAATAGTAATAGTAGTAGTCGCTGTATTTTTATGCTGTTTATTTTTTACTAACACTCCACAGTCTCATTATACACAGAAAGTTTGTACTGTCCACACACACAAATTTACACCGAATAAAGTACGAGTATACTGAAGGGTATCCAACAGTTACTGAAGGTTTTTTAGGTCCTTATTTTTTTGCTCACGTAGCTAATTTCACCATTATGTCGTTATTGTTTTCGCTATTCAGAGAAAATGAATCTGACGAAGAAGACCATGAAGGAGGCGAAATAGAAGTCGAAGCAGAGGGCAGCACGTCTGTCATTGAGTCTGCACAGTAATTATTTTTTTTTATTTTATTTTTTTTTATTATTTTAATTTTAATTATTTTTTAATCAATTTACCTATTTTTTCATTTTTTTTTATTTTCATTTATTTTTTATACTTTTTCATTAAGTATTATTTGTTTTTTTTTATTTAGGTAGGAAAAAAAAACAAAAAAAAAACAAGTTTTTAAAACTTTTATTTCTTAAAGCCTTTGGCAACTCCTACCCCTGACAACGATATTCTGGCAACCACTAACTATATATATATAGTAGATTGAGTAGATTCCACATAGTAGATAGAAATAGATATATGAATAGATTAATTGTTTTAGCATTATAGTTACATTAAGGTTGCATGAATAAAATATGCATGTTTGTAAAATAGCCAAATTGCTCTTAGTTTAGTATCTTCTATTCATATGATAGTATAACTTTAGCAACTAATAACTAGTATATAAAAATAATAATAATGACGATAATAATAATGAAAATAATAATAATAATAATAATAATAATAATAATAATAATAATAATAATAATAATAATAATAATAATAATAATAATAATAATAATAATAATAATAATAATAATAATAATAATAATAATAATAATAATAATAATAATAATAATAATAATAATAATAATAATAATAATAATAATAATAATAATAATATATTAGTGATAATAATAGTGAAAGTAAAAAAAAAAAATAATAATAATTAAAATATTTAATAGTGAAAATTTTTTTGAAAGTAAAATGATAATAATAGTAATAATATATAATAATATATAATATTGATAATAAAAGTAAAAGTAAAATAATAATAATAATAATAATAATAATAATAATAATAATAATAATAATAATAATAATAATAATAATAATAATAAATTATCTTAAAATTAATTATTTTTTAATAAACTGTATTTATTTTATTCTATTTTTTAAAAATATTAATTATATAATGTTATTATAATTTACAGTAGCGATTCTGAATTCTCAACGCCTCCTTTATCACCAGCCATTGCTAAGCTCAAGGACCTCTTCCCTTCGAAGCACGAGAAGACTCCTTCTAAATACACTGTTAATAAGGTTAGTAATTTTTTTTTTTTTTTTTTTTTTTTTTTTTTTTTTTTTTTTTTTTTTTTTTTTTTTTTTTTTTTTACAATTT
>SEYY01020962.1:70000-72500 GCA_009176605.1 Armadillidium nasatum
AATCAGAAAAGCTGATATGTAGATATTTTATAAAATGGCGTCGTAATATTTTACAAAATGGCGTCGTAGTAGTTTACAAAATGGCGTCGTAATAATAGTTTACAAAATGGCCTTGTAGTATAGACTGGCATCATAATTCATTTATTTATTTCTTAGTTTAAAATTTAAAGTTTTTAATAATTTTAGAAAACTTTTATTTATTTACTAATTTATTTATTTATTTTATTTATTATTTAATTTAAATATATTTTCCATTTTTAATGCATAAATAAAAGTATTTTAAATTAATATAATAATTAAATTAAAATAAAATTAAAAATTTAAATTATTTAATGACAAAAAATAATAATAATTTAAAAAAATAATTAATAATTTAAGAATAATTTAATATTAAATCTAATATTTATCTTTAATTAATGTTAATCATCCTTACAGTTAACTTATGAAATAATAATAATAATTATTATTATTATTATTACTATTATTATTATTATTATTATTATTATTATTATTATATAATAACAAAAATAGTAAATAACAATAATAATAATAATAATGATAATTATAATTATAATAATAACAATAATAATAATTTTAATAATAATAAAAATAATATTATTATTATTATTAATAATAATAATAATGAATTTTTAAATTATTCATATTCATTTTTTTGGAAAATTTATTTTCAAATATATTTAAACACGCTCTTAATCCACACTATCGGCAAGCTTTTAGAACACTCACAGTACGATCTAACCACGCTCGGAGCACGGTCTAATCACGCTCAAACAATGCTCTTATAATGCTCACTATCATAAAAAAAAAATAATACTGAAAGAAATTGCAATGTGAGACGAATTTAAAGTGTAAGTTTATTTACTTTATACAGAGTGTCCCTAAAAATCTGATTTCATTTCATCATAAAATAATAATAAAATTATTTCAAATTTTTAGGGACACCCTGTATATCGAGCGAATAAATCTAAATTTTTTACTTTATGCTTTTTTGTATAAAGTAAAACTTTAATTAACTGTTTATTTTATTATTTTTTATTTTAGTGTGTGCAAACCGTGGTTCGGAAAGGGAGGTTGCTGTGAGTTGCTTATTAATTTCGCTACTAACAGTTTTTAAAAATGTGAATCAGGTTTTAAAAATAAATTGCCGCTGCGTTTTTTTTTAAAGTGCGGTTTAACAGGTGCGTTTTTTTTTAAGTGCGGTTTAACAGCTGCGTTTTTATTTAATTGATGCTTGACGGCTGCGTTTCTGAACTCTTTCTCTCTCTCTCCCTCTCTCTCTCTCTCTCTCTCTCTCTCTCTCTCTCTCTCTATATATATATATATATATATATATATATATATATATATATATATATATATATATATATATATATATATATATATATATATATATATATATATATATATATATATATATATATATATATATATATATATATATATATATATATATATATATATATATTATATATTTTTTATTATCAGTCTTAAAGAATACTTCGTTGTTGCCTCTTTTATTTAAGTGCGGTTTGACGGCTGCGTTTTTAAATTTTTATATTAATCTACTTTTTAACGGTACCGTTTTTATAGTTTATACATATGAGACTAATTATCTGCATGGACAATCTTACTAAAAAAATCTGTCCTGTTTTATTTCCATTTAAACCTGAAGTTTAAACGCACATGCAAAACCGCAGCGTTTTTTACTCAGTCATAGGGTTAGTTAGGAGCATTTATTATTATAATAGTTGTAACCTCGATTTTTAACCAACACTTTCTTTCCAGCCGTTCATTGTCGAAAGCCCTCCGACGGACAATGAAATCAAAGAAGACACCGACATTGACATTTCCTCCCCCAAGAAGGGCATCCTGAAGAGGAGGAACTCTTTTAGCATGGGTTCCTTAGACCAAGTAGGAAGGGGACCGGAAGAGAGCTACAGTACTGTTACAGTCGTAGATACAAAGTAAGTTTAAATATACTTTAACTACATTATTATTATTATTATTATTATTATTATTATTATTATTATTATTATTATTATTATTATTATTATTATTATTATAAACAAACATACAGCAACGGAGTTAGGCAATATACTGAACACTTTATCTCTTAGCTAATCCTATTATTATTATTATTATTATTATTATTATTATTATTATTATTATTATTATTATTATTTTTATTCCAGGTTAAGGAATGCTATAGACAAAGTAAGAAAATTAAAGCAAGGAACAGCAAGCAGTATGGAATTCAAACTTTCGCAGATCTCTCTCTTTAAATCAAAGAAAAAGGATGTTAGTACTAATATTATTATTATTATTATTATTATTATTATTATTATTATTATTATTATTATTATTATATTATTATTATTATTATTATTTATTATTATTATTATTATTATTATATTATTATTATTATTATTATATTATTATTATTATTATTATTATTATTATTATTATTATTATTATTATT
>SEYY01020962.1:80000-97500 GCA_009176605.1 Armadillidium nasatum
CAGAGGAAGTAGATATGACATCATTAGAAGAGATTTCAATCCTAGTCTTAAATGAGTTGGAAGGAAGTTGAGAAAAATAAATAGCACTGGAATATGCTAAAGTGGAAATTAAAGGTAAAGATTTTAACTAAAAAATTCAGATTTAGGTTTAGCAGAAGGTAAGAGAGCAATGCAGCAGTAGGAGTAAACAAAGAGAGAAAAATGGAAGATGTAAAGGCAGAATTATTATTTTTTACAAATATTAGAAAGATGGTGAGGAAAAACAAGAAGGATTATTGCTCTCTCTTTGAAGAAAATAGTTTTTAGTATTATAGAGAAAAATTTTTAAAGAATTAGTATGAAATATAAATAGCATGAGAGTCTGGAGTTTGAAGATGACGATAATTCCTAAAGACAGATATCACTTGAAAAACAAGGAAAGTTATATAAATCCTCATGAGGGTGTTTTATTTCATTTATTTATATTTTTGGTATTTGAAATATTGAAAGAAGCGCTAAACTAGTTTTGCAAATTAAGTAATCTATAAAGACTAAAAATTAAGTATATGTAGAATTTATTTTATAGTAGCTATAAATTACTTTTAATAGTTAAAAAAAAAATCAGATTTATATAATATTATATTAACCATCTAATCGTTCTTACAATGAAGTAGTGTTTTTGTTCTTAAATAGTATTCAGTTCTACATAAAATATATTATTTTTGATTTCGGAACTTATTGACATAAACAAAACATTGGGTGTTTGGTTAGGTCCCTTATTAAGGAGTTTAACCTATACAATTATAAATCGAATATATTTATTAATTCTGGATATATAAACAGATAAAACAAATTTAGTATTAGTTGTGTATTAAGAAAATGTATTAAAATGTCTAGCCTTAAAATTGGTAAGTTCTTTAGCCTGATAATCTTGATGTATTTGTATCTGAATTACTGTAATACAAGGTTATATACACCTAAAATATATAAACAAAAACAAAATTAAAATTCACTTTCACTTTTGTATATATTATAGATTTTGAATTTTTGTGTTACCTTTATATATAATATATATATATATATATATATATATATATATATATATATATATATATATATATATATATATATATATATATATATATATATATATATATATTATATATATTACATCAAGTTTTCTGTCCAGAATTCTAGAATTTAGAAATATTTCTTTTAATTCTTTTGAAGCATTTTTGATTCCCCTTTTTCTATTCCCTTATGGATTTTAAAAGGAATTTTAATATTAATTTTTGCCAAGTATAAAATTAAGTGAAATTTTTGCCAAATTTTTTTTCATAAATTTGAGTAATTTTCTTTTTCTTATTAAGACATTTCATTTTTACTCTATTGAAATTATAAAAATAAAATACTGAATTGTATTGAAAGGAATCTAAGGCTACTTTTGTATAATAAATAAACCTAAAACCTTAAAATTTTGTTATAACAAAATACACCTATTATATAGAGTCTACAATTATAATTTTGATGGACTTATATTGATAAATCAAAAGATATCAGATTGATATTAAATAAATGCATTTGAATACAAGAGACATAAATATGTGTTAGTAGATTGAGAAGGGGGCTCAGACCTGTGAGTGGTGGGGAGTTTAGCATTTG
This sequence comes from Armadillidium nasatum, assembly GCA_009176605.1. NCBI lineage: Eukaryota > Metazoa > Arthropoda > Malacostraca > Isopoda > Armadillidiidae > Armadillidium > Armadillidium nasatum. The sequence continues at coordinate 81,642 of SEYY01020962.1, forward strand.
TCAAATATTGAATTTTATATTGATATGTCAGTTTATTGATATATCTTGTCTTTATAGCTTTAATAGAGTAAAAATAAAAACCCTTCTCACTTTAGTAAGAAAACTTTAAATTTATTAAATGCTATTTTTCTGTATAAGCTATTTGTACAGTTAATCAAATATATTGAATTTCAATTTATAATTGTATTCAATTAATAATAGATAGGCTTAAAATTAGAAAAGTAAATAAATTAGTATAATATGTACAATAGTAATTTTTTCTCAGATTATTCTATATCCACACTTATTGATAAAGTGACCTTTTCCTCCTTTCCTATTGTATTGTTTTGCAGGTTCCTCTTCTTTTACCAACTTTATTCCTATGGTAATAATTAGATCTGGCACAATATCTCTATTTTTCACTATATTAAAAATACAAAGTCAAAATATGCTGAAATGCATTCTACACACTTTTATTTTACAGAAAAGTGATATAAATACATAATAAAAAGAACCCATTTAAAAAATTTTAAAAAATATATTTTTACTCAAAATGGTGAAGCGACTGTTCTTCGACTGTCTTTCATTTATACAAAAATAAAAATAATTGAATTCCAGGTTGCCATATTTGTCCTTCAACTTTTTCCATTATTTTTCTGCAATGTACTGTATTACAATTTATATATATATATATATATATATATATATATATATATATATATATATATATATATATATATATATATATATATATATATATATATATATATATATATATATATATATATATATATATATATATATATATATATATATATATATATATATATATATATATATATATATATATATATATATATATATATATATATATATATATATATATAATGTTATCAATACCTCTAATTATTAGAGGATACAGACAGAGCCCCCCTGTAGATAAAAAAGCATTTGTATTTTTAAAAAAATCTTATTTCAAGAAAAGATTGATTTCATTTACATAATTACAGTACAGTAGTAAAAAATGTAAATGTATGACATACCATTTGTCTACAGGGGCCAGATGCTTCTGTACCCTCTGATCCATGAGTGGTAGTGATAAGCATTACTGTATAATATATATATATATAATTAAATAAAAAGAGTCATTTGAAAATCTAATAAAGAAAATTTTTTTTTACCAAAATTCATAAATGTAATAAATTATACAAGTGGTTAAACTGATAAAAAATATAATACATACACATATACACGCAAACCTTTATACACACATATACGCATTGGAAATTAGATAAAGCACAACCTAGTAGGCTATGGAGAAGGCCTATCATTGCCTTGTTAGTCTAATGGCTTCGTCTAGTTTATATGATATTGATGTATGCAATAAATGTTAAAATGCACTTAATTCTTTTTAGTTTTATGTGAAAGTGAGAAAAGATTATTCAATTTTCCTTACAAACACAAAGTTTTGAATAAAACAAGAAAATATAAAAACTGTAAACCTTCTATGTGGTTTGATAAGAATAGATCAAATTTTGAATGTACAAAATCTCATTTAGAAAATAAATGTAAAAAAAAAGAAAAAGTTAAATTCAGTTATCAGTGTTCACAGTTTTTTAAGATCATTCTTCGAAAATCATATATATATATATATATATATATATATATATATATATATATATATATATATATATATATATATATATATATATATATATATATATATATATATTAATTCGCTGTTTATTTCAATTCTCTTTTTTAAATATATAAAATGGAGATGCCTGAATATGGACCGATCCATATTTGAAAAGAAGAAATAAGACAATTAAAAGACAGTCAATTTCATTTTCAAAGCACAAATAATTATCTTTTTTTAATTATTTTGGGTTTTTCTTTTATATACTATTTACTTTTCCGTAAAGTAATAATGTAGAATGCATTTTAGCATTTTTTAACTTTATATTTTTAATATAGTGAAAAATAGAGAGGTATCATGCTAGATCGAATTATTATCATTCTTACCTTTCATCAATGATCTACTCAGCTGCAATTTCAACTATGTTCATTCTTATGCCCATGACTCAACTTTCAATTCTTCTCATTTCAAATCTGCTCCCTCTTTTGCATCTAGAGGTACTTCCCAACTTCATCTTTATTATATTCGGTAAATGTGGCTTTCATACTAGTGGATATTTTTCTTTTAATATCGAAACTCAAATTGGTCTGAAATATTTTTTTAGGTTTAGTCACAGAAAAGGATTTTGTAAACTAAAAAACACAAAAAAAAAATTTTTAATTTTAATTAAAAGTAATTACATGATTTGAACAAAGCAGTGTCCAATTTTCTCGTATTACGAGGTTGCTAAAACTAATAACACAGTTCAATTTTATCTTACAACAAGGTTGCTGCATCAGTATTGTTACAAAAATAATTTTTGAATAGCTATTTCAGAGCTAAAATTTAATAAAAAGTTAAAAATTATATGAAAGGCACACTGTCAAATATAGTTTTTGAAGTATATATTTCAAAAAGTATATCTGACAACATAGCTTTCATATAATTTTGAACTTTTTATTTTTTAGCTTCAAAATAGCTGTACAAAAATTTTTTAAAATTTTTGTAATGACATTAATGCAGCAACCTCGTTGTGTGAGAAACGTATGATGTGTTGTTAATTTCAGCAACCTTATAATGTGAGAAAATCGGACACTGCTTTGTTTAAATCATGTAGTTATTATTTTGTTAATTTTTTAAATATTTTTTTGTTTAATTTACAAAATCATTTTCTGTGGCTCAATTAACCTAAAAAAATATTTCAAACCAATTTGTTTCAATATATGAAGAAAAACATATACTACTGTGAAGGACACATTTTCCTTATATTCTTGCTGATCTGGATGTGATTTATCAGTTGGATTGCCTCAAACTTGTGATATTCAACTTTTTAAAATCTCCTTCTTGACATCTCCCTCTCAACACTACCATCCATTTCTCTTTTCTTATTCAACATCTCTCCCATCTTACCTGTAAACAACATGAACATCCTTGGTCTGAATATAAAAAAGAAATTGACTTTGAAATCTTATTTCACAATGGTTGAAGAGTGGCTTTAAGGAAACTGAGTTTGTTCAGTTTGTGGGAATTTTTTTTCTTTCAAATAGTTATTCCTTATATTTTGCTTCTTATCAGCCTCTTTCCTTTTGGATAGGGTTGTGTTTTAGGTTAAAAGACAAATAAACTGTTCTGTACTTTCAAACTCCCTTGATCCTCTATCTCTGTGAAGTAATATTAGCACACTATCTCTTTTCTGTAGATATTACAATAGCAAATGCTCTTGGAAAGTGACCACTCATTTCCCCAACATTTAAGGTATCCTCATACCACAAGTGGTGCCATGCTTTCACATGAATTTTATATGAATATTGGAAACTTCAGGCTTGCTCTTTGTGGTTTCTCTTTTTCTTAATTCAACTCTGTTCTGTGGAACTCTTTCCTTCATCCATTTTTCCTGTTGCATTTGATCTTCCTCTCTTTAAGGCCTCCAATAGGGCTCACCTTAGAGATTTGCACTAAGCTTGGGATTTTATTTTAAATTTCTACCCCTCTGCTAGTGAGTTGTGACAAAGTGTTAAAAAAAAAAAAAAAAAAAATTTTTTTTTTGGCATATTTGATAATGATACAAATAATAGAAATTAATAATAATAATGATAATATAATATCATAGTAGTAATAATAATAATAGGAAAAAGTAAGATTTATCCAAATTCAAGAACTTTTTTGACAAATCTTAGTATGAGGATCAGGTATCATTTTGTTTTCTTTTCAGGATAAATAATAATAATTTTGATTTTTACTTTTAAAATTTAACTTACTTTTAACTTGCTTTTAATTTAAAGTACTTGAAAGTACATTAGGCTCAAGTACAAGTATAGGTTCTTTTGGTTTTTGAATCTTCAAGTACAAGTACTTGTACTTGGACCTAAGCCTGATTTTCACTGTTGTAAGAACTTAATACAGGTTTTTGCCAAACTTTATGGAGAACCTAAGACTTAAATATTAGTCTCTAAGCAGCTTGACACCAAAATAAAATAGACATGCTTTGTTTTACAGTTAATGTTTTTTTTTTCCTTTGTTGTTGTAGAACATATTTCCCATAAATGTAGCAGCAGAATGCATTAGGTTTATTAAAGCAGTCTTTTCCTGAAGAATTTAAATTTTTACGCAAAAAGAGAGAAAGAATGTACATAAAAAGTTACTCAACTCAATACTATAATGTAGTGAATAAACCTACAACAAAGCAATGTTAAAGAGTAAAATTGACATTTTGTAGTAAAGTAATTATTAGAATGGTATTAATTATTTTAAACAAAATGAGTCCATTAATGTAAAATAAGCCCTAAATTTAATTATTTAAAAAAAAAAAAAATCCTTTGCAATTTAACAACAGGTTTACTTACGTCAAGGTCTTAAATTTAATAATCATAGTGGAATATATATATATATATATATATATATATATATATATATATATATATATATATATATATATATATATATATATATATATATATATATATATATATATATATATATATATATATATATATATATATATATATATATATATATATATATATATATATATATATTGAAATGGAGTAAAGTATCAGTGTCAACTAGTATCATTAAATTTTTTTGTATCAATATATAAATTTTTGTCAGTATCTGTATTAGTAAAAAATGACTGATACCAAATATTTGCCTGAAAGAAAACTGATACTTTCTGCAAAAAGTAGCTGCTCCTTGACCGAAGTTTATCACATTTTAAATTTTATTATTATTATTATTAGGGTTTGAATAAAAGTTGTGTTTTCACAAGATTGAGTGGAGATATATATAATATATAGATGTACCGATAGTATCGGCCATTTTCTTGGGTATCGGTATTGGTTAATATGGCTGATACCCGGCCGATATTCCGATACTTTGAATTCGACTACTAAGTGATGTCTTTACCTTAATTAAAGGAGTATATTATGCCATGTTTGAATAATAGCGTTTTTTATATTGTCTTTTCTGCTGATTAATTGAGGTCTCTTCCTTCATTTGTTAAAACATAAAAGCGAGTAGCTAAACTTTGTTAATACTTACTGGAAAATGGAAATGAAAAATTTTTAGAATAAACACAAACATAAAAAAGTTATTAGTATTATATTTGCATTTATTATTCCTAAAAGATAATATTTTAATTTATAAAATATACTTGGGCACAACCAAATATGAAATACATTACTAAGTATTGGTTGTACAGGGAATGCAATCCTCAGTTGTGTAATCCTCAATCTTATTACTGTGTATTTCTTATAATAATTAAAGTATCAGTATCGGCACCTAAAAAATATAGAGTATCGGTATTGGTATCGGCCTCTTTACTGGTATTGGTATATATATATATATATATATATATATATATATATATATATATATATATATATATATATATATATATATATATATATATATATATATATATATATATATATATATATATATAACACTCTGGTGAACAAAGGCCTTACCAATTTCCATCAGAATTTGAGAAATACCAGAAACCTGTTCAAGTTATATGCTGATATGTCTTGATACAAGTTTTTTGAAAGTTTGCAAGTTAAAGGAAGTTGGGGAAAACAGATAGAGAGTATGTTCCAAATTTTACCAATTGAGTACATGTAAAATTGAGCATAGCTGTTAAGTTTGGGGTGTGAAAGTTGGGCAGAAAAAGGATGAGTGTGTAGAAAGGCATGTAGCTTGAACCCATGTCAAGAGAGAGTTCAGAAGAACAGAGTCCATTGCAAAAGAGATATCAAAGAAAGAATGGCGCAATAATTCATGAGAGCTGAAGATTAAGTTAACCATCCCAGTTGCTTGAGGCATACTCTATACAGGGGAGAACAGCACCCATATAAAGAGTAAGTAACAAGGGTGGTGTGAAAAATTACTAAGGCTCCTCAGAACACCCAACCTCTTGGAAGCATGTTTAGGAAGATAGGTAATGTGTTCCTTCTAAGAAAGATAACAAGAAAAAGAAACTGAGAATATTAAGGATGGACGAAGATTTGAGTTATGTGTTTATGAAGATGTTATAGTTCTATGGAAGGTTGTGTCGAGTAGTGAGATGAAGGAACTGAATTTTTGAAGCATTGAAAACAACCATATTTTCTCTGCCCCAATTTTAAATGTGAGAAAGATCAGAAGTTAGTTGCTCCAAGGTCACTATTCTAAAGAAAGAAGAATGAAGGTTGGAGTCATTAGCATAGGAGAGAATATGTGATTGAGTAATTGAGAGAAGGCCATTAACAAAAAGTAGAAAAAGGTTTGAGATAGGACAGATCACTGAGGAACACCACTACTAGTAGATTTAAAGGAAGAATGGTGGCTATCTACAACAGCTGCTATAGTATCGGTAAATTTGAGAGGTATCATATTGATCAGGTTTTTTAAAATTATTGGTATCGCTCCATCCCTAATATATATATATATAGGTACTTCAACATAAATCTGTATGGTCTATGTCCATGAACAGAAATTTTGAAATCCAATCGTAATAAAATAAAACAAAGTAATAAGTAATTAAAAATACAAAATACGAAAAGATAAATTGAACCCAATAAATGGTTTTTAATTATTTGTCATTTTGTTTTATTTATTTATTTTTTATTTTTTTTAAAGGTTTTATTGTTTTAGGGCAAAGATTTTTTCCATGAGCATTTCTGTAAGTGTTTATTTTGAAGTAAATATAATGTGGTGGTAATTTTTGGTAACCATATAATTTAATTTCATATATATATATATATAGCAGGTAAATCTGAAGAGTGTTATGTACTTGCGAAATACGATTATCCAGCTCAAGGAAGCCATGAACTTGACCTTAGGAAAAATGAAAGGCTATTACTATTGGATGATTCAAAACATTGGTGGAGAGTTATGAACAAAAATAATAAAACTGGATATGTCCCATCAAACTATGTGAAAAAAGAGAAACCTTCCATTTTTGATAGGTAAGGAAATAGTTTTATCATTCTCTTTTTATTCCAACCATTTCTAAAATAAAATTAAAGCAAACCTAATATGGTTACCTTTTCCGCTTTTACTTGAATAAATATTAAAGGCATTTTTATGAATTATACCGACTGACTCTTGAAATTTAGATAGGAACTATCAACAAGTTGATGCTTTGTACATTTAAGCTTTAATATGAATAATGCAGCTTTTGAAATACTATTTAAGCACATATAAATGATTATTCACACATAAGTAAGGCTGTTGTTAGCATCTTATTAATAAAATGAAATAAAATAGTATCTATCAATATAAAAGTCCCATAATTTTAATAATATTCAAGGGTTTACTTTGAGTTTCTAAGTGTTCGTCTTTACTATACAATTAAATTTTTTATTATTATTACTTTTATTTTTATTTATGCTTTTTAGTGTTAAAAATTTTGTATTTTCTGTTTTATCTTCACTAGTTTTATTTGATCAGAGATAAATTTAATTTATTTAAAATTAAATACTATTTTGTTTAATTTTAAATACAAAGGAAAAACAGAGTGTAAGTAATTGAAGGTGAGCAATTCTGTATTTAAATTTTATTTTTTTACCACATATATAAGAGCATAAGATTTGTATAATATTTTAAAGCAAATTTATATTAACAAGTATTGAAAATTTAAATTTTACCCATTCCATTATGTTCTTTAAAAATCTGTACATCTAATGATATTTTTAGGAGAACAGCTTCTTTTAATATTGCAGATATTTGTATAGATATATTTAATGCATAATCAAGCTTTATAAATTAATTCACATGGAAATAATGATTTTAGCTAGGTATTTTACATTGTCTGTAACATGAGTAATATCATGAACATTTGGAAAGACATCAGAGGTGAATCATTTTGAAATTTGAAGAAAGAAATATTTTAAACAATGTTTCCCTTTTATACAGACATACCATAACTACTCTGAAAAGAAATGAATGTATATAGTCTTGAATATTATTTTTACTATCAATGTCATGAACATTCTTATTATTTCAAAAATCAATGTTTATTAACTGATTTGTGGCAGTATATATATATATATATATATATATATATATATATATATATATATATATATATATATATATATATATATATATATATATATATATATATATATATATATATATATATATATATATATATATATATATATTATCACAATTACAGAAGGGCTTAGCCCTTGAATAAATTCCTCAAGTGTAACTTGTATTAATTAGGTTTGAGTGCATCTTCGGTTTTATATATACTACCTTAAAATTTGATAATTTTTTCTTATTGATTAATAGATCTCTTAAATTACTAACTGCAAAAAGATAGAAATGTTGGTAAAAATCTGCAAGGGATAATAAAAAATTTAACTGAACAGAATGGAAAATAAAAATAAAAAATGGCTTGAGGAAAGAAGTAATAAAGTTCGTTGGTCTTTGAAATTTCAGGAGAAAACTGGAGCACATTGATGTTAAATGAACTGTTGAAGAGTTTAGGTAAGTAATAATAGCAGAAGGAATTGAGAAAGGAAGATAACATGTGCCAGTACAGCAGTCAGAAAGGAATTGTTGGAGTTCTGAAGGAAGAAGAGAAAGAGTTTTGAAGTAGATTGAAGTTAAATGTGGGAGAATTTATGAAGAGGTCAAACAATTTGTTTAGTATTGAGGAGAAAGGAAAATAGATTGAGAAATGAAAATCTGAACTAAGGGAAAAGTATAAACCAAAGGTAATATTTAGTTAGAAATTTATAAACTTGATCCTTGTCACTGTTAGTGATATGATAAAATATTCAAATGACGTTATGAAATTTCCTGTAATGTTTAAATTCAAAAGTTTAATATTCATTGAAAAGACAAAATAAAAATATTTTAATCCTTATTCCTCCAATGCCTACCTATAAACTGTTGAGAGACTGCCAGAATATTAATCTAAAGTAAATTAAAAATGCTTAAGATAGCAAATTATTCTCACTATCCCCCTCAGTTCATTTTCTCAATAGAATATTTCTATGTGGTAAAATATGACATAATCTTATTAGGGTTGCATATGTCACAATTTTTTCATGAGCATTCTAGTTTTTATATTCTTGTATATTGTTGCAGTTATTAGAAAAATTGGGATTTTTCTGTTGCATTGCTTTCATCTTTATGTAATCAAATTTTTTTTTATTATTATTGTTTTTTTTTTTAAAAATCCTTTCATCTCCATTTTTAAAAAGTATTCTTTTTTACATTTGTTACGTATTATATTTGGTGAAAAAATATAAATATTATCAAAAGTACACTCCATTATTAGCGTATAACTTCCAGTTAGAATGTGTAATATCTTTAATTTAATCCTTTTTTTTTTTTTTCAAAACGAAAAAAAATAAAAAAAACATTTTTATGAATAGTTTTATAAAAATAAGTTGATTATAATATATTCAGAAACTTAATCTAAAAGTTTAAACAAATGTTTATTTTTTAAATATTACAAAAGTAAAAAAGATTAGAAGGAAAGAATACTATATAAATGTTCTTAGGATTTATTTTCAAAGTTATTCTTATGATCTAAGTTTTGGAAATTATTAGAACAGTAAAATGTCGTGTTAATATTAAATGTGTGTTTCTAGGGTAATAAAGATCAGATGGGGAAAAATTTTATGGCAATTATTATACTGTACCTTAAAGTATTTAGTAGGTGATAATTTTCTTCTCGATCTTTTAAGGTCCATGCTCCCTTTTTATACTATTGTATGAGGCCACGTCTATACTTACAATTCTGTGTGTGTGTATATATATATATATATATATATATATATATATATATATATATATATATATATATATATATATATATATATATATATATATATATATATATATATATATATATATATATATATATATATAGTGAAATGGGCTTGTTTGAAGGCATTTGCAAGAAATTATTGCCCCAAATTTTTTTTTTTTTTTTTTTTCATAGTTTAGAACACCTTCCCAGAGGTGCGCGCCCCTAGTTTCAGAACCTCTGGATTATGCAATTTGCAAAAATTAAAATATTTTGAATTTTTCACTATATATACTAATTTCACTGTTTGTTTATAAGTTATAACCAAAACGTGAGTAATTTTTTTTAACATATGGCACAGTTTATTATTATTATCATTATTATTATTATTATTATTATTATTATTATTATTATTATTATTATTATTTAAAACTATATAGTAAAAATTATCGTTACAAAATGATAGAAACAAGAACAAAATTAAAATTAAAAAATTAAACTGATTATAAATGAACAATATGTTTTTGAGAATCAAACACCATAAAAAAGTGTAAGTTTACTAAAGGCTTGATTACACCGAGCGAGTTAACTAGCTAACTTGCTACTCGCTGCCGAAAAGTTGAGGACCCCAGCTACTTTACAATCTACTCACTGGCTTGTAAACTCGCTCACTTGAACTATATCACTGTGAGTGAAGAGAGACAAAGCTTATAATTTAATTTGAAACAAGATGTCTAAATGTTTGAACATATTTTGGGACACATTTTTCATTTTAATATTTAAATATTAGATATTTTTAATGTTTCATAGCAAAGAATATTTTTCAAATATTTCCAAAAATTTAATATCATTACTATTCCACTTTGACATTTAATTTAAAATTCTTAATAGGCTTACCAAGAGGTGAAAACATTCGAAACGAAGAATATACATTATGAGAGGATAGATGACTCATCATAGTGAATAGCGAATTTATTAGCCCAGTGTAATCGACTACTCACTCACTCGCCGGCTTGTAAACTCACAACTCACTGGCTTGTAAATTTGCCTTGTCTAATCGAGCCTTAAACAAAATAAAAAGTGAATTTATTATTATTTTTATAGGTTAGATAAATAGAGAAGAAGAAAAATTCTTTAGGAAATAGATGACTAACTACTCTACCTGGAGTTGTATTTGTTTTCAGGCTAATGTAGCAAGGCAATTTTGCAACATTTCTATTCATTTCTCTACAGCAGAAGTCTAGAAATACTTTTGTAACCTATATGAGAAATATATAGCTTCCTCAAATAAACAGTTTAGGCTATAATTAGGCAGGTTAGCTATAGGATATTGTTTAGTGGTCTAATTATTTGTCCTAAAATTGAAGAGTTGCTGTAGGAAATGGTCTGCTTGTTTAATTTTTAGAATAAAATTAAAGAGTTTGTTTCTGCAAATTTTGAAATTTTAAGTTTTTTCAAATTGTAATTATTTTTAGACAGTTGAAGTAATACAAAGTGTATCTGATAACTAGAAGTCTTTTCTGACAAACTTTTTATATTTTTTATACTTTTTATCTACATGGAATTTTTCAAGCAAAGAAAGACCTTAGTTGATTTTTTTTTTTTTTAAAGTTAGTGTAAAACTCTGTCTGCTCCAGATTTTTATTTTCAAAATTCATTAATTTTATGAAGATCGGTATCAAGTAGGAGAAATTGTTTAGTTGTGGGAAGATAAGAATTTATAACCAAAATTATTAAACTGAGATGCAAGTATTGATTCTGATATACCTGAAAAAAAAAAAAAAAGCTCCATTATCAAAAGAGGAATAAAGTTTGAGTTGAAGATAAACTTATTTTAAAATTTTAACTTTGTTAAAAAAATTTTTAAAAAAATAAAAAAACATTGATGTTCATTTTAAAAATAAAATGATACATTGAAGATAAAACGAATTGGTATATATCAGTTTGTAAATTTTAAATACATAGAAATTTAATACTTTTAAAAACTATTATTTTATTTTTTTTATTTTTACAAAATGTACAATATATATCTTAAATAGCATAGGATAACAATAAAGCTTTGAAAAATTTAAATGCCAATATTTTGATATTAATATAAATGTATTCAAATTTGAAGGAGAAAAAAAAACAAAACAAGCAAGTACTTGTACAATAAATAAAAGATTTTAAATTTAAGAACAGTGCAATTTAAGTACAACTTTTGAGAGAAACAGTGCTTTGCTTATTTTAGATGATGATCATTTTATACTAAAAATATTTTAAAATGTGAAAATGCTTCAGTCATAAGTAATGTTTTTAGGATTAATGTTAAAAACTCATTTTAATATTTTTTGTCTTTACAAAAGTTTTGTTTTATTACCTATTTTCGTTTTGCCAAAAGAAAATTTTAATTTGAAAAGTGGTTACAGTATTGTCTAAATTCAAAATAAAGTATTAAGATTTATTGTGTGGAGTTGAAAACTTAAAAAATAAAATATTAATATGGATTTAAAACTTTTTATCGGAATCAGAATTAGAATATGAAAAAACTTCAGGATCATTGAATCACTTGGCTGTAAAGATAGTGTCAAAAGATTATTTACTTTCATCTTCTACTTTAATTGTGTGATTTTAGCATTGTCTTTTCAACCATATGTGACTCCAGCATTTTCTTTTCAACTATCCCTTGTTAATGCAGTTTGCGCAGAAAGGGAAGAACTTGATTATTGGACAGAATTGTAATGATGAAATATAGAATTATATTTTTAAGTATAAAATTATCAGTGACCATGGAAACTATGGTTTCAAAGTCGATCTTTAAATTACCCAAAGTAATTCAGAATATGTGACTCAAGAGTTAGGTTCTACTCTAAAATAGGCGACCATCTCTCCCATATTATAAAGTGGTTTAACCCATAAATTGGATTGTAATCAGAATTAATGTAACTAGTCAGGTGCTTTGTATGGAAGGTTTTGATACGGGTGTTACCTCAATTTTTTATACCAATTACTTCAAATTCATTTAGTTACATAATTGATTTTTTAAATTACAAATATTACAATTTCCTAATTTTCTTTCACATTATTATTATTATTATTATTATTATTATTATTATTATTATTATTATTATTATTATTATTATTATTAACGTGCTGTTCCCCCTTTTGTATAGCAAATAAACAAAGGGCAAAAATTTGCTAATTTTGAAAAGGGGGCGGGGCATCTTCGGGGTAAGGGATGGACTAATAAATGTAAAAATTTATTTTGTTTATTTATATTTTGTGATAGACTGGCTAATGTTGTATTTATACGAGGGCTTTTGATCAAAAATACACATTCTTAAATAAAATATAATAATAATAATAAAAATAATTAATAATAATAATTATAATTTCCTGATATTATTCTCCAATTAACATAGAATTTGATTGATGATACTGGGAGTGAGGGGATGAGGGTCTAATTATTCAGGTATTTTCCCTTCATTTGCCTACCTACCCTCCTTGACAATTTCTCACCCCTCGTATTCCCCAATCTTCTTTTAAAAGGTTTGTTCCGTACTTTGTTTTTTCTCATTATCTTTATAATAATAATAATGTAATTGCTAGTATTATTTTTATTTATTATTATTATTATTATTATTATTAATCTCTCTCTCTTTTTTTTTTTTTTTTTTTTTTTAAATGTCATAACGCGAATAAAGGAATGATATACTGTTTGTTTGTATGTCAGTATAATACTCAACACATTTGTAAATCAGGTGCTAGAGAAGAGACTTAATTTTTTTTCGCTCAAGGTATCGAATCGGTACTCCTGCAACCAATGGCCAATACCCCTCCCCCACCCAAAAAATATATATATATATATATATATATATATATATATATATATATATATATATATATATATATATATATATATATATATATATATATATATATATATATATATATATATATATATATATATATATATATATATATATATATATATATATATATTGCATTTCATTCAACCAAACCCCTAAAGAGGCGCTTGGGAAAATTGAAAGAGAGGAGGGAGGGGAATATTAGAAATTAGAGGAAGTGAGGGGGATGGAATCTCCCCTCTCTTCCGATTTAGTGTCTGCTTGATCTTTATGGTGTGAAGTTGTGTTTTTAAGGTGCTCTGTGCTTTTCCCCCTTTATTTCCAGGGCGAATCAATATCGACATACTCTTTTTTTTATTTTTTTTTAATGTATTTTTTAATACTTCCATGTCAAGTGCCTTTGTTAATTAATAATAATTAAAATATTTTTTTTATGGGGGGGAGGGGAGGGGAGTGAATATTTTATTATTATTATTGATATAAAATTTTATTTATTTTATTTATTTTTTTTGAAAGAGTGAGGAAGATAGAGAGAGCGTTGGCCTTAGGCTTTAGCAACAGGAAGGACTTACTTCTTGGTTCCAGGGAGAAGGGTGACGAAGGAAGGTGTTGGCTGCTGCTGGTGCTGCTGCTGCGCGATTGCAGCAATGATTCTATTGTTGCATAATAATAATAATAATAATAATGCAACTTGTTTATTTTGATATCCGTAATCGTTATCGACCTATGATGAAAAAATTACGAATTTTGAAGTGTATTTTGCAATACATGGTAGTCGGGATTACTACTATTACATCAACTTCATAATAATAATAAAAATAATAATAATAATAATAATAATATTGACCGATAAAATTAGTAATAAAGTAGTAATAATGATTTTATTTCTTGTGTAAACATTTCTTTTATATCTAAAAGTTTATATATATATATATATATATATATATATATATATATATATATATATATATATATATATATATATATATATATATATATATATATATATATATATATATATATATATATATGACTCATTGAGTAAAAAATTCTCGGGATTCCAGACAGTTGAGAGATGGCAAAGGATTTTTTTTTTTTTTTTTTTTTTTTTTTTTTTTTTTTTTTTTTTTTTACTCTTTTTTTTTTTTTTTTTTTTTTTTTTTTTTTTATTATTATTATTGTTTTATGTACATGAAATTGTTGAACGTTTTTTATTATTATTATTATTATTATTATTATTATTATTGTTGTTGTTTTATGTACATGAAATTGTTGGGCACTTTTTTTTTATTATTATTATTAATGTTTATGTATTTGAAATTATCTTAAGAGTTTTTAATATATATATATATATATATATATATATATATATATATATATATATATATATATATATATATATATATATATATATATATATATATATATATATATATATATATGTGTGTGTGTGTGTGTGTGTGTGTGTGTGTGTGTGTGTGTGTGTTTGTTTCTTTTTTTTTTTTTTTAATTTAGACTTTTTTTGTTGTTTAGCCCAAAATATAAAATATTTATTTTTATAATATATAATATATATATATATATATATATATATATATATATATATATATATATATATATATATTATATATATATATATATATATATATATATATATATATATATATATATATATATATATATACCTTTAAAGTTAATTAACCTAAACAAAAAAAATTAAACTTTATTTGCATTTACGTGTTTTTAATACAAACATGTTTTGCCCAAAATTATAGAACGTAGATGGATGGCTCTACGCTGGTGATGGTTAGTGTGTGTGTGTGTGTGTGTTTTAAATTTTTTTTTTTTTAATGAATAAACGGTATTATATTGCAGTCTATGCAACAGAATAGTGCAAAACGAACCTCAATTTTATTATTTATAGATAGGGTGTATTTTTATTTGTTTTGGATTATGTTGGTTTGAGGACTCTTTTTATTACACCATTCGATTGTTCATTTGGAGTATTAAGTATCCTTGTAATCATTTGATTTTCATGTGATTGACCATGAGTTTTTAAAACTGTTACCAATTATTTTTTATTTTTTTTAACTTAATATGAAAGAAAGAATAGGGATTATTTTTCTCCTCTAGTTTCTACTAGTCTTAAATATAGCAATTTATTCA
>SEYY01020962.1:105000-110000 GCA_009176605.1 Armadillidium nasatum
AATGATAGAAGACTGGAGTAATGGACCATGTAATGAGAATAATGGAAGAAGTGGAGTATGTAATAATAGAAAACAAGCAATTACTATGTAGTAGTAGGTAAACGGAGCATTGGATCATGTTGGAATAGACAAAGAAAGCAATTTACCATAAAGTAACAGATAACAGGATCAATTACCATGTAGGAACAGATAATAGGATCAATAACCATATAGTGAACATAACGTAACCATGAACCATATAGAAAAATTGGACTGTGTTGATAACTAACTGGAGAAATAGGCTTAATAATAGTGTATGTATATAGTTAAATATTTCCTAAGATAACTGAAGTTGAATTTGAATTATTTGGAAGCCATTTGAATTAGAGGTTATGAGCTATTTTGTAAAAGTTTAGAACATAGAACAGCTTACTGCCAACAGTATGTCGTAGAAAGCAGAGGAATGACCTATACAGAAGTTTATGATAATAGACAAGGTACAGTGGGTGAGTCTGCCTTTTGTTCTCAATCCAAAGAAAATGGTGTAATGAAGTTCAACGAGAGTCGGGGGAAAAAGCTTTGAAAATAACTAGCAGTGGATAGAAAAATTGGCAACAACGTCAGGAGATTCCTAAAAGGCGTCAGCATGATTCTAAATGACCTATTAAGATCTTTTTGGATGTAAAAGTTATTTATAGACTAGACCATTCTAGAAAGTTACTAAGTTAAATGTTTTATTATAAATGCAAGACTCCCTTGACTCTTTCTCTGCAACGTGACGTTGGCGCACTCTTTCTTTTCAATGGGTACTACAACGGCAGATGCTCAAGGGAGTTGACCTCTCTCATTCCACCACCATTGCGTCTCCCTCGTACCACAATGGGTATCTTGCTTGCACATGAATTTTGTGTGAGTATAGCAAACTCTAGGCTTGCACGTTGTGGTACCTTCTCCTTTCCAGTCACTTATGTTCTGTGGAACTCCCTACCTTCCTCTTTTTTCCTGTTGTATTTAACCTGCCTATCTTTAAATCCTCTGCATGTGCCCACCGGAGGGATCTACTTTAGGTTCGGGATTGGGTGGGTTTTCTTTTATCTTTTAATTATGCCCCCTTCTTGAAAAGGGCTCTCCC
This sequence comes from Armadillidium nasatum, assembly GCA_009176605.1. Classification (NCBI taxonomy): domain Eukaryota; kingdom Metazoa; phylum Arthropoda; class Malacostraca; order Isopoda; family Armadillidiidae; genus Armadillidium; species Armadillidium nasatum. Next base: position 106,112 of record SEYY01020962.1, read on the forward strand.
CTTGATTTGTGGTAACGTAAAAAAAAAATAAATATGCATTAAAGACAGCTGTAGCAGAATCCAGGAGTATGTCTAGCCATATTTATTTTGACTTACCAAATAATAATAATAATTTTAATTAATTCTAACCCCCGTTTTCGGTAAATGAATCAGAATTAGCAAATTTAATGATAATCAGTTGCAGTTGTAATTCAAGAAGTCAAACTTATTGTGCTCATGAAATTGTAATACAATAAAACGAGTGAAGCATGTAAAATAATAAATATAATTACGGTGTATACTAGGGATGGAGCGATACCAAAATTTTTACCGATACCGATACCTAAAAATTACCCCAAAATTTTTCCGATACCGATACCTATACGACCTTAAAAATATGCCGATACCACTACCGATACCGATACTTTACTCCTATACAAAATTTTTACCGATACCGATACTTCACTCCATCCCTTTAACAACAGTGGAGAAACATTTATGATTCTAATCATTAAAACTTATGTAGTTAAAAAGTTATAAAGTTATTAGCGCCAGACTAACTAAGGACATTACTTTTTATTTGTTTTTCGATACATAATAAAGGCAAGTTTGTCTTTGGAAAGCAACATAACTAACATTAACTCAATATAAAGAACGCACTAGTGCGACTGGAACGTAACTTCGTGTTTGCCACGGCTACAAGTCTGTTGATTTTGAGTAGTGTGTTGCCATTTGGCTACTTTAAACTATTTTTTATATATTTTGTCCAGTTATTATTATTAACAATGTTGTAAATAGTTATAATTTGGTGTATAAAAAGGATTCTGTGAAAAAGTAATTCAGTTACCAAGTTAGAAAATGAATTCTGAAAGCAGACTAGATTTAAGGTCGTATTTCACATGACGTTTCCCCAGCAGTTTCCTGCTGGGTATTTCGCGCTCTTTTCTGCGCAAGAAGACTTCATGCAGAATACTGCCTTAAGAGAAGAAGATAAAAGTATAAGCAAATCTTATTATTTGAGAAACTTATGGAAATTCTTGCGAATTATTGTTATTATTATTATTATTACTTATTTAGTTTTAATATTAAAATGTACATCTTACATATGTATAAAGCATAATGTAATAAAATAAAACATTAATAATTACTTGAAAAAATTTCAGGTTAGTTTTTTTTTATCATAGTATCTCTAATTGGCTTTTAAAATTAACGGAAAATTAATTTTATAGGCAGACTAGAAAACATTTTTTGGGAGAGTCTATCTTCAGTAATATCTATTATCCATTCATTGCCTTATATCCTTTTCCTTCAGGAACTAGAGTATTAATTATGGAAAAAAGTAACGATGGTTGGTGGCGTGGGCACTACAACGGACAAGTAGGATGGTTTCCATCAAATTACACGATGGAAGAAGCTCCTGAAGATGACCATACTTATACAATGGCCGAAAATGTGTTGGATGTTGTAGTGGCCTTATATTCTTTTACTGCTCAAAATGAACACGAACTCTCATTCTCAAAAGGGGAAAGGATGGAGATCTTAGATAGACCGCCTTCTGATCCAGAATGGTACAGAGCAAGGAATACCCAGGGTTTAGTACGTATCAAATTTAATATATGTTGATATGTAATAGTATTCAGATGTCTGTTCATCTCTTTTTTTTAATATGACTTTCTTTTATAAAATATTTTAGGATTTACGTTTGATCAGTGTCACTTTTATTGGAATAATTCGTTATCATTTTAAGTTCTTTTATTATTGTCGTTATTTTTCTTACTAAATTCCAACGAATAAATTGTTTGTAAACTCTTCTTTCAGGTTGGTCTTATACCTAAAAACTATGTTCAAGAACTGCATGAAGTGGTTGACTCACGAGGCAGTTCTCGTTCAAGAGAAAGTTCTCAACCTAGACAATTACCTCCCTCTGGTTCTTCACATCCTCCGCCTCCTCAAACTAATGGTAGCGGAGGTCATGGTGCGGAAAATAGTCATTTATCCCAGGTACTTTTTCAGTCTATAAAAAAAGATGAGAATTTTGTAAAATATTTATCATAAGTTTCTTTCATTGTAATTAGCGAACTGAGGAACAGTCATCTTTTATCAGAAAATATTTATTTGATTGTCAACTTCTGCCTCCTTTTCTTTTTTGCTTATAGCCTAATAAAACATCTTAATTTCAAATAGCATTCGCATCCAAGATCTTGTGAAACATTGCTCCGTCGTATTATTTTTTATGTTTTTTCTGATACACCTACAGTTTCTTACCTTCAGAACTTTTCATTATTTTTACCATTACTAATTTACTATAATATCTATCAGATAGTTATTTCTTTACGATTCATCATTTGTTTAGTTCCCATAAATTATCCCATATTCAGTATATTTATCAAGTCAATCGTAATTTATTTTCTCTCTTCAATTCTCCAAATCTCTTATCATATATCACCTCAAAGTTCTCTGTAAATTCTCTCCATTCTTCAGTGTTTCAAAAATATCTCCAGTGACCTTCCCCTTGAATAGTTATTTTTTTGTAGTCACTCCCCTCCCATCCCACCATATTGCTTTTTTCTTCCATCTGTCAAATTATTTACAAAAAATTCCGCTATCTTAACCCACCTGTCCTGAAACCAACTTAAAATATTCTTTAAGAGTTCCAATTGTTTTTGTATTTATCGTTGCTTAAAAGTGTAAATTTAAACATAGTAGGAAATAAATACATCTGGGGTTAAAGGGATCATCTAATATGATGACTTTATATTAGATATTATATCAAAATTATTAGTTGCAGTAACGCCAGCAGTAATAATTATAGGAGTAATTATTTTAGCTGTAAAAATAAAAGTACAAGGAAACTGGGAACCACATTGGGTATGGATTACATTTAGGAAATGCTTATAGAGTTGAATTTATGAAATAAACAAAGAATGAACTCGACAAGTATAAGAATACCTTAAATCAAATGTTAATTGGGTTATGTTGCGCGAATATCCAGAAAAATTTTCAGAGACCCGTTGGTAGGTATAATTATCAAGGGAAATTCTTCCTTTTCAAAATTTATATGCTTGATCTGTAATCTCAAAAATGAGTTAGATAAAAAAAAATAAATAACAACAGTAAATTGTACAGTACAGTATAGTAGCAGCTCCAGTATTATGTCAAGTACTTATCTATTTTATTAATTCAACCACCAGGGTATGCAGAACATGAGTATAGGAGGCAGTGCGCCAACTCCTCCAACTGTGAGCCACCGAGATAGTAGTCACGCTCCTCCATCGTCAGCTTCCGAGAAGAAATACCTGCAGATGAAAGGGTGGTACTACGGACCTATTTCAAGGTCTCAGTGCGACGACCTTCTTAACTCTCGCGGCCATGACGGAGATTTTCTTATTAGAGATTCTGAGACCAATGTAAGCATTCTTTCATTTATTTTGATAATTATCATTATTATTATTATTATTATTATTATTATTATTATTTTTTTGATTTTTTTATTGCCAACCCTTATTATTATTATTATTATGTTTTTATTTATTTGTTTTGGTGTTATAAATATCAGTGGGTTTAATTTTGATACTTTTGTTGGAGATTTACCTTCACTGAATAACTTCGTTAATCTTAAAACACTTTTCTGTATTTGATATATATATATATTTATATATATATATATTATATATATATATATATATATATATATATATATATATATATATATATATATATATATATATATATATATATATATATATATATATATATATATATAATATATATATTTATTATTATTATTATAATAAATTTTCAAATTTTCCTTTTCATACGTTATTGATGGATAGATTTTGATTAATTTGTTGGTTTTGTAAGTAATTTAGTTTCAAAAAAAATGTATTTAATTCGTAAAGGTATTTGTGTG
>SEYY01020962.1:117500-165000 GCA_009176605.1 Armadillidium nasatum
TTTGAAATTAAGGATTTTTTACTGACATTTATATGATTGTATCTCAACAGAATTCATACTTAACTCTTTCTGAAATTATTTGCTGAAAAGATAAACAAGAAATTCTTCTGATATTTTTATACTGAGAAGGTAACACTCTATTACAGGCGTTTTTCCGAAATACACTGATTGCAGAACGAGAGATACCTCACAAATATACCTAAGTAAACACACAACATCAAGATATACTATTTTTATATACATATTAGATCATTTTTAAATTAAAGCAAAATATTCTTAAAATTTATGAATATTCACTCTCAACAGAATTCATACTTAACTCTTTCTGAAATTATTTGCTGAAAAGACAAACAAGCAATTGTTCTGATATTTTTATACTGAGAAGGTAACATAAATACACTGATTGCAGAACGAGAGATACCTCACAAATATACTAAGTAAACACACAACATCAAGATATACTATTTTTATATACATATTAGATCATTTTTAAATTAAAGCAAAATATTCTTAAAATTTATGAATATTCACTCTTGCTAAAATTAATTTACCTACTTTTAAACTTTCTCAAGACCGACTTATCAAAATCTGATTCAATAAATTTTTGGAAAAATATTTAAAATGAAAGTATACGTTATGTTAATATCATTTTTCGAAACCACTACCTCATAGAATCAAATGTTTATTGATAGCAGTTTCCCTCTACAAGTCGTTAACTGTACATAACATCGACTATTAAGAGAGATATTCTTGGGCATTTTCTATTACGCAGAAATCCCTAAAAGGGATTTCTGCGTAATAGAAAGGATTAAGGTCAGTTATAAATGTAATTATATAAAGCCAGTAACTGCTGTTACATCTTAAGAGGGGGAATTATATCAATGTGACTTCTTTCCTAAGAATTAATCCTAATCAAGAAAGTAAAGATGAAGCTTAAAAATTAAATACAGTTAATAAAAAAATATTACAATAAACTAGGCAAATAAAAATGTTTTCAATAATAGTTAAAATAAAGAGGAATTTGGGTTTTATTTTACTATTTCCAAGATTTTTTAGCTTGGGTAAAATCTTCTAAAAAAAGCTATAATTATTAAACAGGGTAATCTAAATATCCTAAGTAGGATATAGCTCTTTCGATCCAAAAAGCAAGAACCCTCAAACTCTGCACAAAATTTATGGTCCTTTTTTTAAAATAGTAAATATCAAGTCACAAGATTAAAATTCAAGTTTAATAAATAATTCCCTAACTCAACTCGATCAATAATAAAAACAAAAAATGTATCAAGTTGATTCTGTCAAAGTAAGGTGGACCTAATTTCCTTAACAAAATTCTAAATTTCCAACCCTAGGATAAAATTATTGAAATTTTAATACTATAGGGCTAAATTGTTTACAAAGTTTATATTTTAAGATATTCATCTATCGACGCCAATTCCTGGCGGCGATAAAGGATTAAGGTCAGTTATAAATGTAATTATATAAAGGCAGTAACGTCTCTTACATCTTGGGAGGGGGAATTATATCAAGTGACCTCTCGGACCAAAAAACAAAGTTACTTCAAATTGCCATTTGCATTGCCATTTTAAGGATTTTTCTTAGTTAAACAGATATTTTCGAAATCTTAGTATGCAGCACAAAATTCACCAATACGAATCAACTAATTTTAAGTAAATGGATTAAATTTCTAATAATATAAAAAGTTATTCCGAATATAATCAAAGTTTGTCATACTTTGAAATGATGCTCTATTTTGCTCTAACACAAAAATCGAGTGAGAGTATACACGGATGAAAATATATTTCGAGTACCAACGTAATTAATATCATTCCAAATCTCTTGAAAACGTTATTGTTTGAGTTAGGTAAATGAAGTTCAAATAGTTTTGACAGTGAAAAAAAATAAAAAATGACATTCCCAATTCCAGAATTTCTAATTGCATATTGGGATGATAGTTTCTACATCATCTGAGATTTCAAACGAATTTTGAAAAGATTTAGTTAAATGGATCAAGAAAGCAACAAAAATAAAGGCTTAATAATTTTTTTTAGCTATACAATTTACAAAATAAACTGTTTTATGCAGTCAAAATTAACTAGGGGGAAACGATATATAAAGGAGATGGCAACCCATACATCATATATATATATATATATATATATATATATATATATATATATATATATATATATATATATATATATATATATATATATATATATATATATATATATATATATATATATATATATATATATATATATATATATATATATATATATATATATATAATATATAATATAAAAAAATTTAAAAAATTGAAATAATTAATTAAATGAAAAAAGCAATTTACAGTTCCTCTGTAAAAAAATAATCATAAAATACTTTGCACGAAGCAAAGACTCTAGAAGGAGTAAATTAGTTCTCACCAGGGTTTCGTGTTTCGTTGATGAGGTCAGCTGTCAAAAAGAAAACAAAACAAAACAAAAAAAAAAAAAACAGTAGAAATCGGTATTTAAAGTTTAAATCATGAGCTGTCATTGAGATTGGTTCACTTGCTTTGAACTCGTGATGGCCTGTAGGGCAGTATTTTGTCTTCTTGGAAGGACTGCATATGGCCTTCGTTTGTTGTGAGGTCATCTCTTAAAAACAAAAAAAATTTCGTATAATAAGTTAATTGTCAGAAAACAGAATTCAGATAAAGGTAATATATTGTGATACTTCAGCAAAATTTTGTTTGAGTGTTTTGGTAGTAGTGCAGATAGTGTACTTTAATGTTTATATTTTGGATATGAGATTGATGCTCTTATATAATTTAGTAGTATATAAATTTGATTATTATTACGTACCCCTTTTTTTCCAAGAGTAGGGGGTCTCTGAGTAGGTTAATAAAACTCTGGTGCTAGGGAGTAATTTATAAGACTTTTTTAAATACCTTGGTATAAACCTTAGTATATCTTTATTATCATAGGTGTTACATTTTTTAAAAGTTTGAAAACTCACATGGATGGAAAAAGATGAAAGTGAAAGTATAAATATAAACCTAAATCTGGACTTATTTTATAATTTCTCATAGACCTAAAAATTCTCTATGACCGGTACTTGTGTAGCGCTTCTACTAGTTCCTCCTTCAGTAATCATAAAAAAAATATATAATGGACTAAGGAACCATATGAGCTTCAGATTGTTATAGTCAAACTAAAGTAAATAATTTGCCGACCCAAATACATGAGTAACTAAATAAGCTAGGGCAAATAATAGTACTGAAACGGATAATTGTTTAGTGTTATGTCTTAATATCCAATTTTCACCATTTTTCCTGAAAATACTGCAAAATTTTGGGTCTGTATCACAATGCAATATCGATTATCCTGGTATGATAAATCAAAGTAAGTATGCTAGAAAACTAAATAATAATATTAATAGGCATAAATGAAATGAAAGTTAAATAATAATACAAACATAAAAAAAAATTTGTATTGATATATCAATATTTCCATATATCAATATTTCTATATATCAAGAGGTCAGACAACTTCTTATAAAATTTTCAGAGGTAGTACAGTTGGGTGAAATACACATTTTTTATTTAGTTTAATTTTTGGTATACCAAATCATATTGGTGCTGTACACTGGAAAATTTTTAAAAATTGCCCCCAAACTCTTATTAGCCACTTTCAGGTTAGTGCTTATAATCACATCCAAATATTTTTGTTAGCCCACAGGCTTAAGCCAGTACCTATTCATATTGTAGTTTCTTTCATTCAAATAATCTATATAAGACTACACTTTTTACTATTGAAATTTATTTACCACTTGTCTGTCAATCCAAGAAGTCTATCAATATTACAATGAAACCTAATATGTCCATCATTACTCCTTATAGAGAAAGCCACTCTGGTATCATTTGCAAACTTAGAAACCTTACATTTAAATCTTTTTGTCTAGACCCTTTGTACATATGAGGAGCAAAAGTGGCCCCATCACTGAATCCTGTAGGACACCACTGTTTTTTATTTCCAATGACCACCTACTATTATTAAATAGTACACACTACCTTTTATTATTCAACCATTATTTAATAAAACCTTGCACCACTCAATCTTGATATGATAACACAATATGATAACTTTTGCATCAACCTTACATGTCACACTTTACTTTACTTGTCTAAATATAAAATATAAACTGTATCTCCTTAGTCATTGCAGTCATTAATTGTTCCATAAATTTTAATAGATCTGTTTGAAAATGACCTACCCTTTTTGAAACCATGTTGGGCATCATACATTATCTTAAAACCCATATTTTTTTTTTATTATTAATATTATTATTTTTATTATTTATTACAGAATGCTATGAAATATTTTTTTAAATTAGGTTGTTAAAAAAAAAAAATGTCTTTAGCACCTGTAGTTACTGGAATATCTCCAATAGAAGGAGTTCCGGGTACTAAAGTCACAATTCGTGGAGAAAATCTTGGGTTTTGTCAAGATGATTTAATGGGTAAGTACTTAAAAGGCTTTAATAGAAATTGCGAGTATTGAAATCTCAATCTTCATTGTTTCAAAGTTTTCACTTAAATTAGAAACAGAATCTTTGTTAGATTTGGAAAATAGAACTACATTAATTTCTTCAGTGATCTAACAGTAATGCTGAATAAATGTTTTAAAATAACAAAATAGATCTCTGAGTTTTAACTAAATTGTACTTTTTAGGTTTAATCATATGTGGAGTAGATTGCCTTATGTCAGCAGAATGGAAATCAAACAACAAAATTGTAACCAGAAGTGGAGGGGGAATTGGGAAAGGAGATATTATTGTGGTCACCATTCAAGGAGGAAGAGGAACATCTACCGTTCAGTTTAAAGGTATAACTTTAACATTTAATATTTTCCTCTAATATTTATATTTAATAAATAATTCAATAAAGTAGTAAATACACACCTTGATGTAAGCCAGACTATAATTAATAATGTTTATAATCATTATGATTGCTTTATAAAGGTTTGCAGGAAGCAATGGGACCACTTAAGGAATCTGCAGTGTGGGTTGATGAAACTATATTCTTTAACATGTCATTTGGAAGAAAAAGACCTCTTTCTCCGAGTGTTATGCTTCAGGAAGATCCTCTGGGATTATCCACAGAAGGAAATGAGTAATAGGCTTTATATATATATATATATATATATATATATATATATATATATATATATATATATATATATATATATATATATATATATATATATATATATATATATATATATATATATATATATATATTATATAATTATATATTATATTTTTTTTTTTTTTTTTTTTTTTTTTTTTTTTTTTTTTTTTTTTTTTTTTTTTTTTTTTTTTTTTTTTTTTTTTTTTTTTTTTTTTTTTTTTTTTTTTTTTTTTTTTTTTTTTGTTTTTTGTAAGACGTAAAGAATTAGAAGAAGAACTTGAAGACTTATTCCCAGGCCAGAGTGGAGATTTATCTTCCATTAATTTTAGTCCGGAGTGGTTCCTCTTGGAAAATCATATAACTACAAGCTACAATGACCTCTGCGCAGGGTTGAAACATTTGCAACGCAAAGTTAATAATCAGAAAGAAGGAGAAATTGCTTTTTTAAAGGTTAAAAAGAAGACTTGTAATTTAAGACTTTAATGCTTGAATTTTTATTATTATTGTTATTAGTAGTAGTAGTAGTAATAATGGTAGTAGTAGATCAAAGTTTTTTAACTCAATAAGAAACTGTAAAGTTTTTATGATCTGTTGAATATATTATCTTTTTTCTGGTCTTTAGAATTTTGGAAGGAAAGAACTAATTATTATTTCACATTTTGTCATTTTTAGATCTAAAATAGTTGTATTAAATTTTTAAATCGAGCGATAACATAAAGGATTCCTATTTAAAAGATGTAAAGAATTTATGATAACCTTGCATGATTTAAGCTTTTCTTTTATATTCATTTATTATAACCCTTCAAAATTTTTCTACATTCTTTTTCATTTCATTCATGTAGGCTAATGTTGGTTCAGTTCTGGAACAAGTTGATACATTATATGACCTTAAATGTGTCTTCGAGAGTGATATACAGGAATATGGTCGTCAATCAACCGAAGTTCTACAAAAAGCCATTTATAGTAAGTGGGTGACTTGAACATATATATATATATATATATATATATATATATATATATATATATATATATATATATATATATATATATATATATATATATATATATATATATATATATATATATATATATATATATATATATATATATATATATATATATATATATATATATATATATATATATATATATATATATATATATATATATATATATATATATATATATATATATATATATATATATATATATATCTTTTCTGAATTATCTGATTAACAAATGTGTACATTTAGAATTGTTTGAAGCAAAGAATTATATAAAAAAAATTGATGGTATTGACTACGTAACTCATACACTAGTTGATAAATTGCTTAAAAACACTTGGATTGGAATTTAAGGTTTCGTATTTTAGTAATATATAAGCTACACATTAGGAACGGATTTTCTTTTTATAAATAGAGTGTAAAGAAGAAGCTGACAAACTGTTTGAAGATGTTCTTCACCGTAAAGATCGTGCAGATGGAACGAGGAATGCTATTAATGTATTGAAGCGCTTTCGGTTTTTGTTTTATCTTCCTGTGAATACAGAAAGGAATATCCAGAAGGGGGATTACGACGTTGTGATCAACGATTACGCAAGAGCCAAGTCGCTCTTCGGTGATACTCAAATTCAGGTTTGTTATTTGCTAAAGAGTTGGGACTATCAAGTATATTTGAGTGTTTTACATATTGGTAAAGACTTGCCTATTTAATTTTTCTGTTTCCACGAATTTAATCTCTAAATTCGAGTAATAATCAATTTCTTTTAGGAGTCATTTATACACACAAGTAGCTATGTTTTCATTTGTGAACATTGGTCATTAGATTTCGCTAACTTTTTTCTTGATTGATTTCAGCTTTTTAAAAAGTTTTATAGTGAAGTTGAAAAAAAAATTGAAGACCTGAGGAATATCTTGAGTGAGCAATTAATTAAAATGCCGACCACTTTGGAATACCAGAAAAAAATAATCAGGTAAAGTTTTGTCTGGTTCCTTAATTTTTCTTTAGACAGATGCATGTAACTAATTAAATATTTTAATAATATTCCTGTAAGTTTTTTTTATGTAGAATCATTCTATTTCTAATGGTAGTAAGTTATATATCAGTAGTTTGTTCGACTAGTAAACAATATTGTTAATTTGCATCGATTTCAAATGTTTGACTATCGTGATGCAAATTGTGTAATTGACATTGGTTTCAAATAGTTTTTGAGGCTTTGTGCCCATTGTTTCGGTTACAAAGGCACCAATAACCATCAACTGGCATTAGTTTTTTCATATGAAAACGTACTTGTTTTGTTAATTGGTAGTTTATAATTAAATTGAAAAATAAAGGATGTATTTCAGTTTGACCTTTGATCTTTCAGAAATTTGTATCACTTGGAGACCCCTGGAGATCCTGCATGGCAGTGCTTGGGTGCCCAACACGCTTACATACTTCATCTTCTAATGGAATCTAGAGATTCTCACCTCAGTAGAGAATTAGCAGATCATGATCTTGGTGCTAACAAAGGTTCTACTCCTGGTCCTCCAGTCAGCAGCAGCTCCAGAAATACTACTCCAGCAGCAAAGTATAACAAAATTATGATGTCTTCAGTTGGAGAGTGGCAGGTTGGAAGTAGAGTAGTCTTGTTAAAAAAAAATTTATTTAAACAAAACCTTTTCATCAGCTGTTAAAAACGTCTATTATTGGTTATATATGTATTTCAAACAATTTTTTTTAAATCTTATTATTCCTTTCTTTTCCTAATTCCACAATTCACGCCTCCCACTTCATCGCTTAAACTTTGAGTTTCATAATTCATTGTGAAAAATCTCTTTCTTTTATTCTTTATTACGATTGTGATGTTATTCCTCCAATAGAGGTAAATGGTTCGGGATATGCTTTGCCAGTCGTACTGACTGATAATTGTCACAACCCAAAGAATTTTATTGAATTTTTAAGCCTTTGTGTGTTTAAGATATTGTTACAGATGGCAACATAGTACGTTGCTTTTCGCTGTTATTAAATGATTTTAAAACTACAGAACTCGAGAATATTTGGTATTATACTTGGTTTACCATGTTATTTATCTTAACCTTATATATTACAAAAATTAAAAACCATTCATTTTCCCCAGAGGCGAACGAATATTAACTTTTATATCCCTTGCTTAAAGAGAAACTACACACCCGAAAATCTCATCTGTCTTCAATTTGACAGTTTCCATATATATATATATTTTTTTTTTTTTTTTTTTTTTTTTTTTTTTTTTTTTTTTTTTTTTTTATGTCTCCTCCGGTGGGCAAAGGCCAGGAGGCCTACCAAATTCCACCGGAGTTGGGAAAGGTCTATTTTCATGGTCGATGGTGGCCGACGTGTCCAGACACACGGCGTTTGAAAGTATATATATATATATATATATATATATATATATATATATATATATATATATATATATATATATATATATATATATATATATATATATATATATATATATATATATATATATATATATATATATATATATATATATATATATATAGTAATGGGACGATTAATCGTCATCGGCATATTTTTCTCAATCATCGTCAGTTTTCTGCCGATTAATTTACACATATTGGCTTTCAAATATCTGTGCTCCACCCTCATCTATTGATATTGAAAGGCTGTTTTGCAATGAGTTCCAAATGTACTCCCCAAGACGAAATTGAATTACTTAAGAAATAGGTGAAAAGATGTTTTTGTATCACAATTTAAGAGCTCTAAATTTAAAGTCCAAGAATTAAAGTACTGTCCATTGTTCTCACATATAAAAATTTTTAAAATCAATGTTCTGAAGATACTCTTATATATTAAAATTACATGTATTTACACATTTAATAAAGAAAAGACAATATAATTCTTCCTTATTATAAAATTGTTAAATTTATTAAAATAAAGAAATTTTTAAAATATACTTTTTCAATTTCTTTATCGTCAAATTTACTATAATCGTTATCGTCAAAAAAATTCTTAATCGTTCCCATCATAATTTTATATATATATATATATATATATATATATATATATATATATATATATATATATATATATATATATATATATATATATATATATATATATATATATATATATATATATATATATATATATATATATATATATATATATATAGGCATCAGCTCCAGTTAGAGTTCTTCTTATAGAAGATCTGGGCGATATTTTATCCACAAATTTCCCAGACATGTGGAAGTTGAGTCAGGCTTACTTCGGAGGTGAACTTCTCCCCTCTTCTGCTCATGTCGACCATTTCAAACACCCTGAATGTAAAGTAAGTCATTGATGTAAATTCGGTGAACTTTGCTTCTAAGGGAAATAATTTATATATCTAAAATGGATGTTTTTTTCATACGTAATAATATATTCTGGAAATTTTAAACAATTTTTATAATTGTTTCGTAATTTTTTGTATTTTGTTTGAAAAAAAATATTTGCAAAATATTTACTATCGACTATGAAGGTTATATTATTTTGTAGTTTCCACAATTTTTGTATGTAAATTCATATGGCACATTTTCAGTTTTCGAAATAAAAAATAAATATTCAATCCTTCAGGAAATGATATTGGAGCTCTTAGGAGTATTTTCTGGAATTATTCGTGGCGCTATCATCCCTCAAACACTTAATCCTCATGGAGCGTACATTAGGAAGTATCATGTGTGGCCTGAAGTTCCCCTTGATCAGATTACCCCTTGGTTGCCCCAGGTATGTTATAGAGTTTAATTTGGATACTTTAGCACCTACCCGTTTTATATATATATATATATATATATATATATATATATATATATATATATATATATATATATATATATATATATATATATATATATATATATATATATATATATATATATATATATATATATATATATATATATATATATATATGTTTACATTTAAAAAAGATATTTATTATTATTTAGGTTCTTCGTCATATTCGTAGTTGTTACAACACACTCCTGATGTTAGATTTACCAAAGGACGCTGTGGACGTTATTAAAACTCTTCTATTTGATCTAAGGTGAGCCTTTGAAGTGATAGAGGCATTGGGTATGGAATCCAACTTTAGATTATTTGGGGATAGAACCCTAACTTGGGTCATTTTAGGATTAAACCTAACGCAGCTTTGAGTTATTTAAGAATGGAATCACAATTTTAGGTCTTTGAGGATAGAACCTCAAATTGGGGTCATTGGTGATTAAACCCTAACTTAGGAACATTTAGGAATGGACCTCTTAACTTTAGGTATTAGGGGATGAAACTCCAACTTTGGGTCATTTGAAGATGAGACTCCAACTCAAATATATATACATATCGGTAACAGCTTAATTATTTTTCAGTAAAGGGAAAGAAAAGGAATTATTTTAGTCTTTTTGACAATGACGAAACTACTTTCATCATGAGAATTGTAACGAGCGGATGTCCTAAAAGAATTTTCACATTGGTTTCTATTCAGTCAAATAGGTTTGATATGGGGAAGCTGTGAGTTCCAGTGTTATTATTTGGATGATTTATTTAGTGTTTTAGGCAAATGTTTTTCGAACTAGTAACAAAAACGGAATTTAAAAAAGTTTATTTGAATGACAAGTCTGAAGGGAGGTATGTAAATTTTACTCCTGTTAGCTCGTTTTTTTTTTTTTTTTTTTTTTTTTTTTTTTTTTTATGTGGATAAATAAAGTTTGAATAAGCTGGATTTTTATGCAAAATATGTTAGCACTTTTTTTAAGTGCATTAAATTTGAATAACTACTATATGCATTGTTTATCGTTATTAACTATCTATTTATTATTAATAGTACAGCTTCTAATCTTCCTATATCTTTTGTATCAGAGTTCACTGCTTGACCTCTCTATTTCAACAAACTGTGGATCACTTGTGCAGTTTACATTCAAGAGAGGATTGGAGGGTAGAGGTGGATGATGAGCAGGGAGGCTACACCCACCTGGTAAATATTTTTTTTGCCATAGAATTGTTTTTATCATTTGAGAAGTACTGAAACATATTTATATTTGATAAGAGAGAGTAATAATTTCCTTTGAGGAGAAATTTATGGTTAGAATATTTTAAACATTTATTACAATAGCAAAATAATTTGGATAAATGCGTTCTTATGGGTACAAAAACTGATACGATACATGATTTTCCGAAATTTCCCCACTTCTGATAATTTAAAAAAAAAAAAAAAAAAAAAAATATTTTTTATTATAAGACCACTGTTGGAATACATGTACCTCACCCCCGCCCTTTCCCTAAAATAGAATGACCTTGAATAACAATTTTGCCAATTTTTATTAGTTCTTTATCTTTCCTTCTAAATCCCATTATTAATCCATTAATTTAATAAAAATAATTAAATAATTATTTATTATTATTATTATTATTATTATTATTATTATTATTATTATTATTATTATTATTATTATTATTATTATTGTTATCCAGCCTCAGATTTGTGAAGGAGATATTATTGAGTGTGCTCAGCTTGTGAAGGAAACTGTGTTGGAAGGTGGACGAAGGGAACCTTCGCTTCTGGATCATCCCAATATAAGTAAAGATATTGGAACTCTCATACACAATGTCATTGTCGCATTCGCGCAGGTAAAAATACTTAATTGTATTAGTATTAATAGTAGTAGTGGTAATTGAACGATAAAATAGATCTTTTTTTTTTAACCTATATACAATGAACATTTATGAATGTTTTTGGTTTCTAGGTTATAAGATCTATTTTGTATAGTTCATTTTTATAAGAAAGAGTTGTAATAGAACTTTTTTTTTATTTGCAGATATTTTTTAATTTTTTTTTTAATCAAAATAACTTGAATACTTTTTGTACAGTAATAGATGATGATATTTAAGCTGTTATGAGATACTTTTAAGATTTTGGCTGTAATTACTTTTTTTTTTTTTTTTTTTTTAACTATCATAATATACATTACTCAGTCACAACTTTATCTACGGAAAAAATAATTTTTGTGCAGTAATTATCTTTGCTATTATCACATGGGATTTTATATATAATTTATGACTTACAAACTTACAAATATGACTACGCCAGTTGAACATTTTATGTCTGCTTTATATCGGGCTCTGTACACGCACTGTAAAAAAAAAAAATAATAATAAATAAATAAATAATTTTAGTGATGCTTTGATTCAGCTATCTAATACCTCTATCTATTGTATCTGTGTTCTATCTAATACTTTTTTTCTAATTTCAGGCTTTGAGAAAGCTAACTCTTAAGGACCCAGATGACCCAGAAGTGGAGGATGTGCCAGATAGATCAAACCAAGAAAATGGGACAACCGTAGCTCTTCCATCAGTGGAAGTTCAGTTTCTTATAACCCTTAGTAACTGTGCATATATGAGACGAGTCATATTGCCTCGTCTTGGAGAGTCGTTGGTCCGGGCGGGATACCCCAAGGCAGAAGTGGGTTCACTAATAACTTTTATTTTCGTATCCAGTTTTGTAAAAATCTAAGAAAAGCTACTGTTACATAACAAAGTTTTAGAGAGTTCTAATTATTGTTAAAATTATCATCATTTGTTAATAAGTATTTAAAAATATATTTGATGTTACCTGATTAAATTAGGACTAACTGATGATTAAAAGTAAATTTACTACAATACTGCTAGTATTAATACTATTAGAACGTAACAGGGTAATCCATTGTTGTTATATCATTTTTATACTTATCTCAAGAAGTGATTATTATTCCCCAGATACTATTACTACTACTAGTAGTAGTAGTAGTTGAATATTTGTTATCGTGAATAATAAGTTTAATTAATTGTTCAGGTTATTGAATCTATTGAAAAATCCAGTCAGACTTATAACGAACTTCAAGAGACACTCTTTGATGCATATTTGGAAGAAAGAATAGACCCTATAATAGGTGTGTAATTGGTCTTGATCTAATTATTTAATGTATTAATTTGATCTAATCATTTTTCTTATTTGTGGTGGTAGTGGTAGTAGGTAACTCAGTTTGGTTTTCTTTCTTATTTATTGTTTTCTTACGTTTTCACTCGTAGGTGTTGTTTTTTTTTTTTCAATCCTCCTTACTGACTTTTTGCTGGCACGGTGTACAGCATTCTCAGCTTCTTAAGCATTCCCTTTCAAAAGTTGTCTTCCACTTACGAAATCGGTCATGCCTCCTGGACTTTCCATCACTTTTCAAATCCGGCCAGCTTTCAGCCGTGCTGAAAGCTTTCTTCCTATCTCATTCGGTATTTCACAACAGATCCCTACCGGTTAATACCGACGGATCCAAAACGAAGGCGGGCGTTGCTGCATGTGCCGTTTTCCCGATCGCAGTTTTGTGCGCTCCCTGCCTCGGTCTTCACGGCGGAACTCAGTGTTATACCGCTTGCTTTCTCTCGAATTTTAATTCTTAATTTTGACCAACCATTTGTAATTTATTCAGACTCCCGCAGCTCTTAACATGCGCTACAGGCTCCTCAGTTGAAAAACGTATTTTTATCCTTAGTGCAGCAGTTTCTCCCCCGTCTTTACTCACTCAGAAAACTGATCACTCTCTACTTGTCTCCTCATGTCTGGATCGCAGGCAATGAGGAGGCTGACAGAAGAGCCAAACAGGCCTCCTCCACTCGCATTCCGGATCCAGTTATCTTTACCTGCCATTCAGCAGTTGCCTCCCTTCGTCTGACTACAATGACTCCGCCACGGATTCAAATCGTTCTGGCAAGAGTGCTGGAAGGGTGATCAGGTGGGGGGGATAATCTGTGAAACATCTAACCTATCATTGTCGAGTGGTCTTCCTCTTACCGACGCAACCATCAGCAGGAGTTCGTCTTCGCACGACTCCACATTGGCCACACCAACCTTACTAACAGCCACCACATGTCTCGAGATCGTCCACCCTCTTGTCAGTTCTGCCATTTGCACACAGCTCAGTCGCTTCAACACATCCTGGTTGACTGCGCACAGCTGCTTTCCCTACGTCTTTGCCATTTTCTAGCATTTCGACGTATCCAACTCTCTGATCATTTGCAACACATGCTCGCCGACACATCGGTCTTCAACAGCGGCTACTTATTCACCTTTTCTTCAAGAACTTCAACTTTTTAATGCTTTTTAAGTAAACTTTTACAGTTAGGACCCGCCCATAGCGTTGGGTTATCCAGTCTAGTGTGGCCGCTACCCTTGTGTGCCGTGGCGGGCCCTGTACACGTACTCAAAAAAAAAAATAATATATATATATATATATATATATATATATATATATATATATATATATATATATATATATATATATATATATATATATATATATATATATATATATATATATATATATATATATATATATATATATGTGTGTGTGTGTGTTGTTTTTGGCCCTGGTTAGGTTATTATTTTATTCGTTTGCAAATTTCCCTTATTACAGGTATGATTGAGAGATCAATGTATCTTGGGCAATATGATTGGGGGAAAGTCCGTCACACACCGACTGAAGTTCGCAGTTATGTTAAAGAAATTCTCCTGAATGTTTCCCAGGTTCATGCAGAGGTAATTATAAAAAATATTTTACAAAAATATTTGTCAACATGATAATAAACACTTTTACTTGTATTAATGGTAGTAAAATAACAATGAAACTACTTTATTTAAGGTTGTGGCAGTTTGGCCAGGCCTTATTCCTTCCCTTATAGAACGAATGGTCGAAGTTATTGGGGAAGAAATGGCAAGACTCATAACATGTGTGTCATCATTTTCACAAAACGGTGCTTTACAAGCTCATATTGATTTAGCAGCTTTAAATCTTGCCTTAAACAACTATATGTCCCCTACGGCACAGTGAGTTTTGTTTCTCTGTGATAAGACATTTTTAATCTAGTGCCTTCTCTTGATAATGTCTTTTGTCGTATTTCTATGAAATTTATTATTTAGTTTTGTATTATTTCAGAGCTTCATTCCAGGAGGCTGCAGAAGCATTACCTAAATTGACAAGCGAAGCTAAAAGGTAATAATTTAAAAATTTTAAAACTACTTTAGTTATTTGTAAACTTGCTAAGAAAAGTTTGTGTATGGCCTTATGCCATCCATGATGCCATTTATATTAATTGTGTTATCACTAGAATAAACCAGATTAAAAAAAAAAAATTACCACTGGTACTGGTCAGTGTTGCAAATGTTATTAATTCAGACGCTTGGAATTGTTTCCTCCAAAATAGTAGTTTGATTAGTTGTAAAACCTCTTCCCCCATCCCTAAAATTAGAGGTACCCCTGGGCCAAATTCATAGTTAGGACTTTGTAGGTTATACTTTAATCACTCATTTTAAAAGCCACTTCTAAAAAATAATTTAAATTCTCAAAAGGTCAAAAGAAAATGTATTACGCTCATTTCACAATAAAATGAAGTTCCTTCTCGCCTGCTTCCTTGACCTCAATCCAGTTCCCAATGGAGAACAAATGATAGCTTCCATCTGACGCAGTGACTACTTTGTTCTGTAGAGTTTATGCCATAAAGTTATTTTGAGTTTGAAGGTGAAGAGATATTTTTATTATTATTATTTGTTATACAGCTACCAAAGATTATATATATATATATATATATATATATATATATATATATATATATATATATATATATATATATATATATATATATATATATATATATATATATATATATATATTGAATTATATAAAATTAAATTGATAGTTCTGCTTTCATTTTCTACCTAAACGAGCTCTTAGAATTAATAATGATTGTAATCAGTAAATGCATTTTCCAATACTTTATAATCATTTTTTTAAGTAATACTATTACTTGTTCATGTTACCTAATTTTAACTTGGAAAAGTTTGGAATTTTCCATGGCGCTGAAATCCTAGAAAGCGCTTAATGCAGTTCTGTGACTGCTATACTAAGAATAAACTTAATACAAGTATACTTAATTTGATATTAAATTTGTTATAGACAAACTTAACTATGGTTTTTCAATGTTGTCCACTCAGCTGAGAAAACCCTTTAATAGAATGGAAACACATTACATGTTTAAGCAATCAAAGCAAAGTGTAAGGTCTTTTAAGAATTGAAAGACTAGAACAAATTACTGCGAATCTAATATATAAATTTTAAACCAACATTTCTTTGTGGTTAAAATTACATTAGAAACAAAGTGGAAGTGTTGAAACAATGCTGTCTGAAGTAGAAGCAGATTTATTTATGAGGGTGGAACCTGTCGACAAAGGGGATATGATATCCCTGCAGGTAGATCTAAAACGGTCCTTCTGGGGGTCACAATTTCAATAACGAAACTCCCTTTTAACATTTTCAGTTGGCGATACTCTTTCCTTAGAGGTAGGTGCTGACAAGACCGTATGGGAATGTGGACAGAATTAAGATAACGAATATGTTTAATTTGTAGACTTATGTAAGAGAATCAGAGTGCAAAAAGAATAACTGAAATATTCCAATCATTTTCAAAACCTCTCCCAAATAAGATGAGTTATTTCCACAACTTTCCCACATTTCTAATAATATTTTAATTTCTCATTTCTTTTTATAAATTACTCCAAAATTTCGCATAATTTTTAATATTTAAACTTCCAAGAAAGGTTTAAAATTAAATAACGATTTTTTCATTTATTATATAAAAAAAAAAGGGGGTTCCTACTCATAGGAAGCAAATTTACATAAACTTACAATCAAGTGTCATTATATATATATATATATATATATATATATATATATATATATATATATATATATATATATATATATATATATATATATATATATATATATATATATATATATATATATATATATATATATATATATATATATATATATATATATATATATATATATATATATATATGCATAGACCTGTGTATACATTAGTCACTACAAATTTAATCATAGGAATAATAATTATCAAATATTCTTTAACATTACATTTTTTAAAAGAAAGAAGGTACCTATTAACTACAGTAAGCAAGAATGGCACAAAGAAAAAAAGAAAAGAAAAAAAGAAAAAAAGAATAAGAGTAGCTAACTATCTAGAAATGCTAGAGTAAATCTAGAAATTTTTAGGTATTATTTACATTTGTACATAAACAATCACACGCAAACGCACCTGTATTAATTATTATTATTATTATTAGATTTAAACAAAAAAATATATATATATATAATTTCATAAAAATATAAATATAAATGTCTATATATTTAAGTTATTAATAACATCTAAAAAAAAATTTTTTTTTTTACTTTTTTTTAAATTGATAACTAAATCTTATATTAAAAAGGAAATAAAATTTCCACAAATTTTAAATTGTATATCTGTAAAATATCTTACAAAAACAAACATTAGTGTTTTTATATATTATATATGTTTTTTTTCCAATTTTTATTTTATATTATATCAATGAACACAAGAAACAAAATTATATATAAACTTAATAACATAAAAAAAAAATATTTAATAATCATAACAAGATATTGTATTAAACGGTGAAAAGATTAAAAATCACAAACTCATTTTCAATACTCTGTTATATAATGAAGGAACCATCCACCCTGCATGTGGGTGGAAATAAGACTCCAGCATCACTACTTTATATATATAGCAACTGCTTGCTAATTCTTCATTAATATTTTATTATATATGTATAAGAGTTCTCTCAACGTTTCACCTTCATAATCTTGAGTTCATTTTTAACTGATGATTACCTACGGCATAACATTTCATTACGTTAACTTAAAACGTTTGTGCTGGGGCGAATCCATCGTTACGTCGTGCGACGGAGACGAGGAAGGGGCGGGCCTTTTGTGTCGGGCAAATTCGTCGCATATGAAAGACTGCAACTCAGGCGAATGGGAAGCGCTCCGACGGCGGTTTGAAGATGAAACTGTAATTATATATTGAAAAAAATAAATACAATGTTTAGTTAGAATAAATATTTTTTGTTATTATATTTGTAATTGGGAGGGTAAAGAGCGCCGGAGCTGGGTAATTTTAACATGCTGGAGCCACAGCATGATAATTTTAAAAATGGATTTAAAAAAAAAAATTACCAGCTATACACCCCTAACAAAATCAATCTTTATCATTTAAATCTTCTAAAGATTCCTTATTCTCTACAGTTTATTTATTATTATTAGTATTAAAAATTAGTCAGCTTTATACTTACCATGAATTCCCAAAGCTTCTCTGAAAGTGATCATATTATCTTCACTTCCATGCTGACCGTGTGGTGGATTCGGTGGTAAACGTGGACCCATTCGATCAACTGACAAACGGGTTCTTGGTGAGCCTCTGCTGTCATGAAAATTATTATTATTAATAATAATTATTAGCATAATTACATGTTTTTATTATTATTATTATTATTGTTATTATTAAGGTAATATGTAAACAAAAGGAAAACACGTTTTCATTTTTCTCCGGATAAAACTCTTTTTCTAATAATTTGTAGCTATGTAAATATTAAATGTTTTGAGCAAACTGGTAAATACAGTGACAGAGTAATTAGTAGGAGGAATGTTATTACACTAAAGAAAAGAGATTGTTAAGAGAAAGGTAAAATGAAAAAAAAAAGAAAATTTAATTTTTGAAAAATAATAACTTAATTAACGAAATTACACACACACAAAGCACAGATATAATAACTTAAAAGATATCTGGGAGAAAATAGTAATACTGGTTTGGGTTTAAAGAGATCTGGGAATGCTTAATAGTTACAGGCAATACTTGCATCGCTATCAAACTATACTGAACAGAGGTTAAATAATATTGAAATAAATCAGGAAACTCATGTTTGGAGAGGGTCTCTTCATTAAAAAGTAAATATATTTAAAAGAAAAAGAAAAAAAAAAAAAAAAAAGTCATAATTCTTACTAAATATCAAATTATTAAAATTCATTTAAAAAACATTAATATGTTCATATGGAATAACTAGAAAAAAAAAAAAAACATTTAAATATTTTATTTCATTGAGAATAATATTTTTATTTTTATGATACTGAAGCTTCCTTATACACCTTGTTCGTATAATTTCTTTTTTCCCTTATTCAACATAAGATTTTTTTTTCCAATTATTACCATGTTAAGGTAAGTTTTAAATTAAGTCTCTGTAAAATTTACGTAACATTTCCATAATTTATTGGTTAATTCTAACAATTTAGATTATTATATATAAAAAAAAAAAACAAAGTGTAACTATTCAAGTATCAATAGTAAACTTATAGAGTAATGACTTAGAAAAGTTGGAGTCAAAGAAATTTTTACCATGCCAGAGTTTATGTAAAGTAAAAATATATCAGCTCTAACATCAATGTAAATCTTTAATATTAATTAAGGGCTTCAATGAAAGAAGAACTACAAAAATCAATCTTGGTTTTAACCTATGTCCCCATTGGGAAAATTTGCTGCAATGGAATTACGTACTTGTAGTTTGCAGTATTTTGTGACATTATTTTAAACAATATATTTCCCATCCTTAATTTTATATATATTTTATATTCAAATTTTTGGGTATTAAGGTTAATCTATTTATATATCTATCTATTATTATTATTAGTATTCTCTCTCAGGAAGGGATTTTGCCCTATTAGTGGGACCAGCACCTTTATTCTTCAGGCCTCAAACCTTTTCAACTCAAAGAGTTCACTAGAATATTGCTTCTGAGCGTTATAGTTTTCAGTGCTAGTCCTACAGTATCACCTTTCAAACCTTTTCTCTCTGAATTCTCTAGAATAACATATTTCCAGGCACATAAGTTTACAATACTAGTCCAGGAGTTGATATAATTAAGTTAACGAGCAAGGTTAATATTGTTATCATTATTATTATTAAAATAATTTGTACATCTAGCTATAATCAAGTACCTTAAATGATTAGCACGAGGAGGAGGAGACTTCCCAGATAAGAAAGCTAATAAATCTTCTCTTCGAATATTCCTCTTCCGTCGTGCCCAGTTAGCAAGCTCCCTCGTGCGCTTATGATAGCCATATTGAGTACCAAGATCATTGCATCTTTTCATACATTCTATTGATTCTATTAACAAGATAGATGATTATAGTACATACAATAGTTATAAAAATAAAATAAAATTATTATTACTAGTATTACTAAAGAAAAATTAAAATCAAAATATTAATTTATTAATTTTTGATATCTTACCCTTATAAAGTGATGTGACATTTCCTGCAGCTGTTTGAAATGGAACCCATAAGGAATGATGCTGATCAGTGGCACCTGTTTAAAAATAAAATATATATATATATATATATATATATATATATATATATATATATATATATATATATATATATATATATATATATATATATATATATATATATATATATATATATATATATATATATATATATATATATATAATAAAATAACCCGTACTATTAAAATAACCCAGTAATAAAATAAAAAGAATATTGGCAAACATTCTCTATGTCCCTTTATCAACCCAAAGACAGTGTAAAAAGTAAAAATTTAAAACAAGAGCAGCTTAGTAATAGTTAGTAATGATGGTCTTGCATATTGTTTACATTTACTATTTAAAAGGTCTCTTAATTATGAGGTACTAAAGAATTGGAAAATTACTCTGGTTGAGCCAATATATATAGGAAAGGTAGCAGGGATGATCTTTCAAATTAAAGTTCAGTTAGTTTATCATCATTAGTATTAAGGGTTCTAGAAAAAAAATATTGAAAAGGTGAATAGAAAATCATTTAGTTGACAATGAGATTTTGAGATTCTCAGTATGGCTTTAGGAAAGGTAAATCATGGCAGACAAATCTCTTGGGATTTTGGACCATACTAATGAGCGAGTTTACAAAGGAGAGAGAGATTATAGATTGTATATATGAATGTCAGTAAAATCTGTGTATGTTACCCCAAGAGAAGCTACACATAACCAGCTAAAAAACTGAAGAACAGAATTTCTTAAGAGTTCTGCAATGTGTCCACTTCTATTCCTTAATCTATATTAATGAATTGGATAAAGGAATAAAAATTTTAGTTTTTAAAAATGCTAACAAAACTAACATGAATAGTGTTGAAGGATGTACGAGGGTTCAATGTGATTATTATATTAAATAAACTTCTTGGTTGGGCTGAAAAAACAGCAAATAAATTTTAAAACTAAAAAGTTTGTTTTTTCACCTCAGTTATTCTGACAAGAATTTTAATTATGAAATGTATGAGGAATGGTGTTGAGTGTGTATAAAGAAAAAGATTTGAGTTTCATTATAGACAGTAATTTCAAAGTATCAACAGTGTTTTTATGCAAAGAATAATAAACAATAATGATAATTATAAAAGTAAGATGGTGGTCAGTAAGCTCAACAATGGTCATGTTAGGCCAATGATGGATGTATTGCACACAGGTTTGGGCTCCTTATCTAAGAAAGACATTAATGTGCTGGAGACAAAATGATGCTGAGCAACAAGAATTACTTCTGAATTTAAAAACAAATTACAAGGATAGGCTATAAGAGCTGGAGACGTTTCCTGTAGAAAGGAGATTCTTATAGGGATTATTATTCAAGTTTACAAATTTTCCATTAAATGACAATGTAGATGGAAGTCTTTTCATATGATCACAATAAGCTGATCAGGGTCCATAATAAAAAGATAAAAAGAGCATAACAACTAGAAGTGATAAATTACCTTATTTTTACAAGAAAAGAATAGTTAATTTCTGGAATGGTTTACAAAACATGATGAACAGCAACACACTTAACCTTTAAGAAAAAACTGGATCAATATATGGATGATCAACGTATAGAATAATTGATTCATTTTTTTATGGGCTCTCTATGTTCACTGTATTTTATAACTTGACCAATATCAGAATTAGTATCTGGATTCATTATTAATCACTCACGCCTTATTTTGGATATTTTTGATAATCCTTTGGGGTATTAGTAACCTAGTTTTGCATATTAATTAAGTTGGCACAACAGTTTATAATTTAATTAATAAATTTCATGTTGAATATGTAATTATTGAGTCATTAATTATTATCAGCAATACTAAAATTTAAGATGAGTCATTTCAAGCAAATGATAACCTTACTAATTATGACTGGGACATTCCAAGAAAATAGTAACCATACTATTTTTGTCAAAAGTCTTTCTAATGTTACGTTATATGTTAGACTGTTTATTCAAGATAGCAATATTGTTAGCTCAAAGAAAGAAATATTTTCATTTAAATAATTATTTTGTATACCCAACCATATTATCTCTAGGCATCGGATAAGAAGTAAAAAAAAATTTTAAAAAATATTTTGTTATAGAAAAATGATTAAGAGTTAAAAAGATGTAATTCTTCAAATCTTACATGCCCTGAAGATTTCATAGTGATTGGATGAACAGAAGAAAAATTATCACAATTTTTCATTTATGATAAAAATTACATTTTTTTTCTTAATTTTGAAAATAACATTTTTTAAAACATAAAAAATTTATTGTAACTGATATTAGATAATAGAACAAACGTTGTGTAGTTAAATTTTCATATCTTTTAAACAAAGTTTGTGTGCTCAATATTCAAAAATGATGAGATGATTTTCTGACATTCAAAAGAAAAAAAAAAATTAAAAAAGGCTCAAAATCGAAGTTCTAATGCTCATGCAATGGTGCATTTTGCCTTTTATTCACTGAAATATTATTAGTATTACTATTATTATTAATATTACTAGTATTACTCATTAAGTTCTAAAGACTTCAAGTACCAAGAATTTAAAAATTCCTGGGAACCTAAATCTTCTGGATTCTTATCTTCATGGGATGTTGTCCTTACAGACACCAATGATTCGGAAGCCAGTACAGGATTATGTTCAAATTTAACCAAGTCTGCTTTTACTAAGTTGAATAAAAAAATTATCAATAATGATGACTATATTGCCTTCTCAAATGCAAACAAGAACGATTCCTCACACTGCCAAGAGTATATTTGTGCCCAACAGCAAGTTTCAGCACCAATCAAAAAGAATTTAAAGTAGGGAAATCAATTCAAAAAGATAGAATCAAACATGCCAAAGAAATGCTATGGTTTTAAAATACAATCTAAGAGCAGTAACATATTCAACGTCACTGCCTTCTGTTCCTGAACATTTCACTCCCCCAAATTTTAAAACTTATGTAAATGTTCAAGAAGATTCTGATAGTGAATAGTGATTTAAATGAAAGAATTGTTTGTTTCCTTTTTTACACTGCATTCATTTTGCCCCATAATAATAATAATAATAATAATAATAATAATATAATAATAATAATAATAATAATAATAATAATAATAATAATAATAATATAATAATAATAATAATAATAATAATAATAATAATAATAATAATAATAATAATAATAATAATATATATATATATATATATATATATATATATATATATATATATATATATATATATATATATATATATATATATATATATATATATATATATATATATATATATATATATATATATATGGGTAAATCTGAAACAGGATTCAAAAGTTTTTCATGAATTCAAATTCAAGAATTTCAAAATTAGGTGGATTCAGATTTGACAATTCCAAATATTGGATGGATTTGGAGGTTCTAGATTCAGGTTCAAGAAATTCAGACCTCGTCTGGATTCAGATGCAATTCAGATTTAAAGGTTCTGGATTCAGATTTGAATCTTTTCATTTACAGAACCTAAAAATTTAAATAACTTTTTTTCTCCTGCTGATATTTCTGGACTCTTACCAAAAGCATATGTAATAAATTCTGAATCTGCTTTCCCCTCTTATTCACTCTAACTGTACTGTAGCTAACACTTTTCTGAAAAGGCTAATCTCTTCAACCTCTTTCTTTACCTAATTCCACCCAGGGTGATTCTATCATACCTAATCCTACTTCTCCTCTCAAGTGTTCTATGTCCCTATCTATCAGACATGATAGGGTGCAAAAGATTCTGAGATTTATGGATGGCATTTCTCCTCTTGTTTTCAGGAAGTGTGCCTTAGCTAGCTCCTGTCTTCATTCAATTCTACCCTCTATGCCTTAATACTAATACTTTTCCTGTCCTGGAAGCACACATATGTACAGTCAATCCCTAAGAAAGGTAGCAATTCTAATCTTCTATCATCCTATAGCTCTCACTTGTATTGTCTAAAATCTTTGAAACTGTCCTCAACTCTCATTTCCGGGATAAGTTTTAATTTTTTTTCCTTCTGTAAAACTTTCAACACTCTAGGTCTACTAGAGACATACTCTCTTTTGTAACTGATTTATGGTCCTCTCTTTTGGGAGTACAAAATTACTCTGGAAATTTTGAATTGGATATACTTTCAATGGAAAGTACAGTATATCCAATTCTACTAACCTCTCCTTGAACTCGTTTACAAAAAAATCATTCATGTTACTCTATACTGTACTACCTCCATCATATTAATGCCTTTTTTTAGATAAGGAGCCCAAACCTTTGCACAGTACTCAATCAATGGTCTAACAACCATTATAGAGCTTACTGATCACCACCTATTATTTTATATTATCATCACAGGTTATTATTCCTAGCTTTCTGTTAACTCTATTCCTAGCTTCTAAATACTGTTTTGACACTTTCAAACTAATGATAATAATCATATCCAAATATTTTTCTTTATCCACAATCTCCAGTCATTCCCCATGCATTTCCTAACTGAAATTTTTATAGCACAAGTGAAGAAACATTCACTTTTTGTTTATAAAATTCATTTGCCACTTTTCAGCCCAACCAAGAAGTTTATTTAAATCATGTTGAACAGTCAAACCACCTTCAATATTTTTAACAGGATAGGTCAGCTTAGTGTCATCAGCAAATTTAAAAACTAAACATTTTATTCCTTATCTAAATCACTGATATAGACTATGAATAGATGAAGTCTAAGTACAGAACCTTAAGGAACCCCCCCCCACTCTTTACCAGCTTCCATGATAATTTAATACCATTTAATCCTTCGCACTATCTTCTATCCTCCAATCATTCCTATACACGATTTAGAACCCCTCCTAAACCATATTGAGATAACTTGTAAATCATCCTTTTACGGAGTATCTTTCAGTGCCTCAACACTACTGTAATATATGTAAATAAAGAAATAATATATTCCTAAATACTATCATTAATATATGTAAATAAAGAAATTTCTATAGGCCCTATTTTATTTCTTATTATAAAAAATATTAGACATATTTCCAGATAACTATTATTTTCATAATTTTATAAAAATACTTTTAAGTTTTAAATATAAACTAGCTTTTTTAAAAAAAAATTAAAATAAAAAATAGTATCAAAAAAAAAAAAAACCTCTGAATAGCTATTTTGGTAATTGTCATTCAAATTATTTAATTTTTTTGTATGACCAGGTTGCTAAAACTAACAACACACCTACACATTGCGAGTTCAACTGGAACTATGAATTGTAACACTACAAGGTTGCTACATGAGCATAGATATGGAAATTTCAAACAAATTTTATAGCTATTTCTGAGGGTAAAAAAAAAAAAAAAAAAAAAAAAAATATATATATATATATATATATATATATATATATATATATATATATATATATATATATATATATATATATATATATATATATATATATATATATATATATATATATATATATATATATATACTTAGCAAACATTAGGTTTTTGGTAGGTTAAGACTTTTTATTGGTCATTAAGCATTGGTTAGGTTAGGTCTAATTGTTGGCCATTAAGCATAGTTTTAACCTTTAAGTCCAGGTTAAGTCGAAATTAGTTTGTTAGATCTAACAAACTAGTTAAGACAACCTAACCTGAACTTCAGGGGTAAAACAAGGCTGGGGGAGCTGATGAAATTTGTTTCAGCTCCAGCTCTGGTTCCAGGGTCATTGTCAAATGTGGCTGTGGCTCCAGCTCTGTAGCCATTGACTTGAGTGGCTCCAGCTTCATAGCCATTAACTTGTGTGGCTCTGTCTCCACCTTTGGTGTAAAGATTTTCCTAATTCTTATACAGTTGTATTTAGGTACATCAATCAGGAACATCAGTCCAAATGCAGTTTCCCAGCAATAGAACTCAAAATCTCATTCTTTTATAATAGTTTTGAGATGGGCACAACTTTGCTCGCACAAAACAAAGTCCCCTTTTTTTTTTTTAAATCAATACAATCAAGTTTATAAAACAATATTTACTCTTCATCAAAAGAAATAAACAATAATTTAAAATTTTTTTCAAAATGAATGATTTAAGAAACAGTACAGCTTCAAATAGAACCTTTTTCATTGGGGCTCATAAGTCTGACTGCATGATTCCAAGGGCCGAAAACAGTTGTTCTACACTAATTTGTGATGTTGGCATTGAAGTTACAATATAAGCAACATTCTGAATTATTTTTTAGTGTGTAATCTTTGATGATCTATTTTCCCAATAACAAACAAAGTGTGATATATCGTTCAAATTAAGAAATAGGAAATCTTTGTTTACTCCCTATTTCTCCTTCAGTTCAACAGCATTTAACTTTCAGACAAAGGAACTCTTCATAAGCTGCTTCATCCTCAAAATTATGATGATGAAGTGGAAGGATGGTTTACAGTAAGTTCATTAATTACATTAAGTCCTTGGCATTTTTTGCTTCCTTCTTTTTGAATTGCTGATTGCTTTGAAGTATTAAATATATTTCTTCAGTTGAATTGCTATATTAATCAATGCTATCTTTCCTCTAGTGACCTGTGCATCATTTGACAATCTGTCACATAGGATCAAAATAGATTGCAGAAAGTAATACTTCTTTATTAAGGAGAACTTTCTCTCTTTTTTCCATTTACTCTTTAATTGCACCTGCAATTGTTCCACTGATTTAAGAAAATATCAGCATAAGTTTATGTCACTCTATAAAAGAAACCAGGGGTTAACTCAGCTGATTGTAATCTTTTAGGCACTAAAAGTGGATAAAGAAGGATTGCTTCAAGTCTTTCTACTTCACACCACTGAAAATCAATTATCATGATGTCTGGATAAGCCATGTCAATTAGATATATATATATATATATATATATATATATATATATATATATATATATATATATATATATATATATATATATATATATATATATATATATATATATATATATATATATATATAAAAGGCACTCAATCATTAGATAAGTACTGCCCCACCTAGTTGCTTGGCCTAAGATAGCAACTTTTCTTCCTTTAATATTGCTTCAACTTTGTGTTCTTGCAGTCACAGCAATTTGACGTATGTTATCTATAAGAGTATAGACATGATGTCTTTTTAAACCATCTCTGATAGCAAATTGTAATGTACAGGATGTATAGCACATAATGTGTGTGCTATTTTTACAATAGTGAAAGCAGATTCCACATCTTCATTTAATTCCATTTCTAAACCACTTTCACAATTTCCTGCATCAGTGATACAAATTTTGGATTCACAATCTAAATTTGTATCTATTTCACAGGGGTCTACAGTGAGATTTATCTATTGCACTTATCACATATGCATTAACCATTACAACTGCTAAAACTTGCTCCTTAGTAAGTTCAAACTCTGAGAACTTCCAGAACAAGATTTCTTGTAAATTCTGATGTATGTTGTTCTTGCGTTTCTCAAACTGTTAAACTACATGTTATTTCATTATTTGAGTTTGAGAATTAGACATTTATTGCAAAATAATTTACTCTGTGTAGTGCAAGCATAGATTTTTAGAAAAAAAATAATTCCTGTGGTGCATTTGTTTCAGCACTTTTTCTGCATTTTCAGCTTCCTTATCACCATTTTTTTGACCATGACTTTCTATAAAAGCACCTAATTTTTTGACAAATTCTCCATTTAATCTAGTCAGTGATGAAAAGGAAAAGAATTTTAAGGGTAATCCTTCATTTACAACCATTTAGAAAATGTGTTTTAAATTTTCCAGCTGTCATTAAAATAATCACCTTTTGACTGGTTACAAATTTTGAAATAGAAAATTGTATACATAAAGTGCTTTGCACAAATGGTGTAAATTACTTTGGTTTTCTTCTTTTACTATTTTAAAGATTTCAGGATGTTGACTTTTCAAATGGCCTTTCAATTTGGATGTTTTAGCACTTCTTTTCAATCTGCAGATGACAACCTTTGCAATTTGGCAAAACAAAATATTTTCTTCAATTTCACTTTAAAATTCCTTCAGAGAAGTAATGAGTATCAATAAAAATTAAAAAGAATGAAGATAAAATAATGAATGCTAATATGATAACACCTTCAGAGCTGGTAGCTGCTGCTTTTTTTTAGCTCCAGCTCCACAGCTCAAGGCTCTGGCTCCCCAGTCCTTGGTAAAACTATATCTAATAGCCAGCAAATAAACCTAACCTACCCAAAAACCACTGTTCACTAACTATGAATAACAACCAATAAAAAGGCCTAACCTACCAAAAAAAAAAAAAAAATGTTCGCTAAGAATAAACAGTAATAATTTGATCTAGCACAATGTGTCTACTTTTACTATATTCATGATAAAAGTCAAAATATGCTAAAATGCATTCAACATATACTTCTACTTCCCAGAAAAGTAATTAAAATACATTAAAAAAAAAAAAAAAAACCATTTTAAAAAATTAATAAACTTAGATTTTTATTCTGAATGATAAAGCAACTGTTCTTTGCCTGTTTCATTTATACATAAAAAAAAAAGTTGAATACTAGGTTACTAGATTTGCCCTTTGACTATTCCTTATTTTCTCCAATGTAATGTAATAAATGGTTATCAGTATACAAAAAAAGAAATTAGTTAATGTGATATTGCCATATATATATATATATATATATATATATATATATATATATATATATATATATATATATATATATATATATATATATATATATATATATATATATAGTGGAACTCCAATATTCGTCCCCTCCAGTATTCGTCTTTTTCAATATTCGCCCTGTTTTTTCGTCAAATTTTTTTTTCTATATTCATCGAAAATTCAGTATTCATCCTACCTACGAAAGCCTATAACCATAAAAATAAAAACTCTTAATAACAATCATTGTTTTTCTCATCCAAAAGGTAAATTTCTTTTTAAAATTTTATTTGTGTGTATTCCGTATTATTTATGGCAGTACGCTATTTAATATGTACTGTAGTTAAATTGTACAGTGTTTGAAATGATTTTGGAGATCAATTCTAGAGTGAAAATTTTTTTGTTAAAGAATAAATAGGCAAAATTCGAGGCTGGGAACGAATTAATCCATTTTTAGTTAATTCTTATCTAGTCTTTTTCAATATTAGTCATCCCCTCAGGAACGGATTAATGACTAATATTGGAGTTCCACTGTATATTATATATATATATATATATATATATATATATATATATATATATATATATATATATATATATATATATATATATATATATATATATATATATATATAATAAACAGTATTTGAAAGTTGCTAAATACTAAATTTAATTAATAATGAATAATCAAAAGACAGTCATTTCCAAATTTGGAACATTAATAAACTTATTATATTTTTCTTGGTTCTTCTTTTTTATTTTCCCAGTAAATAAAAGTATATTTAGAATACATTTCAGTATATTTTGATTTTATATTATCAATATTGCAAAAATATAAACACATTGAATTGTATTGAATCATTACTTTATAAATAAATATATAAATTACAAAAATTTTTAAAAAGTTTTATAATACCAATGATCCCACAACATTGTCATACTAGAAAATCATAGAATAAGTTATTAGTTTCAAATCCCTATATGTAGTTCTAGTCAAACTTGCAATGTGAAGGTATAGTTAGTTTCAGCAACCTGGTCTCATTCAAAAAATCCACTACTGTGAATGACACGA
Organism: Armadillidium nasatum; assembly: GCA_009176605.1. NCBI lineage: Eukaryota > Metazoa > Arthropoda > Malacostraca > Isopoda > Armadillidiidae > Armadillidium > Armadillidium nasatum. The sequence goes on from SEYY01020962.1 coordinate 147,634, forward strand.
TTACCCTTATTTCTTATAATTTAGACTAATGCAGCAACCTGGTAATATTTATATATATATATATATATATATATATATATATATATATATATATATATATATATATATATATATATATATATATATAAAGTAAAAATACTTCTTTGAAGCAAATACTATAAGATTATATATATCACTATATTATAAGATCATATGTAAATCTTTTTTATTAGAATTTAAAGTTTTTAGTATATTTAATATACAAGTTTTTTCTGCACTTTATTATTCTAAATTTAATTGATTTCATTATATTTCATCTTTGTAATATATATATATATTATTAAACCCCAAGTATTACAAAAAAAAATGAATTATCTAGACCAGCATCATCTAGATAACTTTACAAAAAATTTACGGGTGTACAAAGAGCAGAACTGCCCAGTAAATAAAAATTCATATATATAATTTATTTTTTTTTAATTTTAGAAAAATATTCAATTTCCTCCCTAAACTGAACAACTCCCATAGTTTCCATATAGTAAAAATGAAAAAATGCTCATATGGTAATTGATACTTATAATTATTGTAATATGGAATATGGCAAAAAATCAATATACACAATTATACATTTTTTTTTTTTTTTAACACTCAAAACACTTAAATCTTTTGAGTTTTATAGATCAACAAATTGTATTCTCCCTCAAAAATTTAAAAATACTCTTACTATCAAGTTAAAGCTTATCTTAAAACCATTAATCAAAAAACTTACCTAGACCTAGGTCTAGCCTTATTGCATATAATTCAACACTGGCATTTAGCACAAAACCCAAAAGTTCAAAACTTATGCATTTATCATTACCTTTATACATTATAGCCACACACTGAGCAGCATTCTGGAATGCAGTCCATAACTTTTTGTCAGCTGCTTCCTTCTCCTGTATTATGCGTTGATTCAGAGCATCGCCTTCCCCATCTAGGTCTTCACAAGTTTTTTGTTCCCAGTTGGATAAATCTGCCCAGTAGTCATTTATAATTTCTTCACTAGTTCTACTTTCACTCATTATATACTATATATGTAAATAATAAATATTACTTAAGGTTTTTAATAACAAAAAACAAAAATAAAACTTTGAAATTATGACACAACTAACTTCTATCCCTGCCGTAAGCAACCATGTCTGTTTTCACTCTATCTTCTTTTGTCATAAATAGGTAAGAACCGTCTAGCCACACTCAAAATGGTGAAATTTATATATAAAGATTATTCAATATAACTATAGAGGGGCCGTATATCATAAAAAAGATTAGTTTAATTTTTTGGATCATATAAGATAAGATATATATATATATATATATATATATATATATATATATATATATATATATATATATATATATATATATATATATATATATATATATATATATATATATATATATATATATATATATATATATATATATATATATATATATATATATATATATATATATATATATATATATATATATATATATATATATATATATATATATATATATATATATAATATATAATATATATAAATAATATATATTATATATATATATATATATATATATATTATATATATATATATATATATATATATATATATATATATATATATATATATATATATATATATATATATATATATATATATATATATATATATATATACAGTAGTTAGTTGCCAAGTTTTCAAAAACCGGCTCTCTGTTTAATCAAAAGACTTTAGGAATGATTCATCCCCTTGCTTCATTGAACAAAAAAATAAATTTATCTACGTTTCGCTTTCTTGTTCGTTGGTTCAGGTGAACCTGCATAAGTTCACCACCATATATATATATATATATATATATATATATATATATATATATATATATATATATATATATATATATATATATATATATATATATATATATATATATATATATATATATATATATATATATATATATATATATATATATATATATATATATATATATATATATATATATATATATATATATATATATATATATATATATATATATATATATATATATATATATATATATATATATATATATATATATATATATATATATATATATATATATATATATATATATATATATATATATATATATATATATATATATATATATATATATATATATATATATATATATATATATATATATATATATATATATATATACATATGAAAAGGATTCGATAATTTTATTAAAAATAAATTTTAAAAAATTGAACTCTACATTAACACCTAAAAGTAGTTACTTTTAATAGCACAAACACACGTGTATTACATACCTCACGAGGTTCCTGGAAAAGACTAAGAATTCAAGGGGATTAAGGAATACTGATGCTCAAAAATATCGATCATCAAAAAATCGAAAAGTATTTATTTCACGATTTTCGAAATATTGAATAAATTTTTTTTAGTGATTTTCACATTAAATTATTTAATTTACATTATTTGTAGAACATGATCCCCCCCTCCCAAAAATAAATATATATATATATATATATATATATATATATATATATATATATATATATATATATATATATATATATATATATATATATATATATATATATATATATATATATATATATATATATATATATATATATATATATATATATATATATATATATATATATATATATATATATATATATATATATATATATATATATATATATATATATATATATATATATATATATATATATATATATATATATATATATATATATATATATATATATATATATATATATATACATATTGAAAGCAAAGAAACGCAAGGAAAATAAGTTATCGAGTTTTAAAAATCGAAAAAAGTAGCGGAAAATCCTGAAATGTAGCCAGTGTGGCTGGAGTATATTTTATAAATCTCCTATATGGTTTTTACCCTTAATTTTTTTCTTAACAAACTACTTCAACTTAACGTAACCTTGACTTGAAGGGTAAAAGTAGGCCTAACGTCCAGAAAATATTTATATTAAAATGTTTATACCAACACAAAATTTGCAATATAAAAATAAAAGTTGTCTATAAAAAAAATTTGCCACGTGTTTTAAAATAAACAAAATACGACAAAAAATAGCGCAAATGAAAAATTGGCTATTAAAAAAAAAGCTTAGTGTCTATATAAAAGCGGCTACACACATGAGGAGTTCGTCGAACTGTTGAATGTTTGTGTTTTGTTTTGTATTTGTTTTTTTCCGAATATGTCAAGCGTATATGTACACACACACTGGACGAAATTAGGTTACTGCAAAGTTTGGAGTGGGAATTGTAAATATTTTTTATAAAACATGGACGTTGAGTCCGCAACAGCAGCTTTTGTTGGTTTAGTGTGCGGACAATTTCCTATGAACAAAAAGAAACTGAATGGATGGTTTCATTAAACCAAAACAGAGAAAGGTAAATTGGCAATTCTATGTATTAGCTTTATAAATGCTTATATATTATATTATATATATATATATATATATATATATATATATATATATATATATATATATATATATATATATATATATATATATATATATATATATATATATATATATATATATATATATATTGTTCTTGATAGAAATCTTGCCATAAATAATTGCAATAAATAATATTTTTTTGCACCGTTAACTTTCTAGGACACTGATAACTGTTGCATATGTTGTTTGTTATTTTTAGTATTCTTCTTTTAAATTACTCGTACTATCAAACTTTGTATAAACTGAGATGATAGACGTTGCTTTTAAGGATAAAGAAAAGCAGTTTTGTTGAGAGTTGGTACCTTTGTATGTGGCAGTATTCACTTTCACCATTGTCTAGATATCTGTGCTTTCACTTTAAATTGCGTTTATGTGAGGTTGAGATGGGAAAACTTTGATGTTGCTTCTTTTCTTCTTTTCCTTATATTGTATTCTTTTGCTGTGTTCTACAGAGTCGTTATATTTCTTTCCCTACTTTGCCCGTCCCACCACATTAAATATATTTTATACCATAGTATAGGCTATAGAGATTTTATACCTTTGAAAAGACGGCGTAATATTTGACAGTCTTAAAATGATGACGTCATTATTACCAATATTTACAAGAACACGGTACAAGAATTGGAGTTTGCATGTTAACCATAGATGCTAACCATAAAGTCTATGATGCTAACGAATGAACATTTAACCTCATAAAAAATGAAGGATTGATATTTTTTATAAAGGATGTTACAGAATTTGCATATTTTGATTTGTGTGAAACAATACTTCAATTAAAGATTTTTGATGTTCTAAATTTAAAAGTTGGAAAGAAAAAAGACAATTTCCAAAAATTTCTGATAGCACAAAAGGAAATTAAATTCAATTTTTATAAAAATATAGAAAAAGACTGTAAAGTAGGTTTTAATAACAGACTAAGATAATTATTTAGGTTTGCTAAGCATTTTTTAATATAGCAGAACCACAAATATTTTTTTTTTTCTAATATTGAAAGACACTGAAAAAATTTAAAATTTTAATTAAAAAACAAATGTATAACTCTGTTTTTCAATGTATTAACTTGAGATATATTGTCCTTTGGCTGTATTTTTTTTTAATCGTTAAAGTATTACCAGGTTTCTACATTATTATTAGAGTGAATGTTAAGAAAATTTATAGCCATTTTTGAGTTAAATAAGGTTTTTCATACTTTCTAAAATGTTTTTTATATAAACCTTTTTTTTGTTTTTTTTATTTTTTATAAATTACCAAAGGATATTTTGTCTATACCTTGTTTTTAATCTGGGAAATTGAATATATTAATTTCTTTATTTACATTTGATATTGATAGTAATATTTTTAGGTATTAGGAGTCAGTATTTACCAGGTTAGACTTATTTGGAGACTGTATGTATGTATTTACTCCAAGTTTAGGTTAGGTTACATCAAACTAGTTTGTTAGATGTAATAAATTAGTTTACTTTGACCCAACTTACACGAATTATAAATGTATGCATATGGTTAGCAAATAGGCCTAACCTGGTAAATATTAGCTATCTTATATATATATATATAATATATATATATATATATATATATATATATATATATATATATATATATAATATATATATATATTATATATATATTAGTGATGGCATCCGCATCCGCATCCGCATGCGCGGATGCGGAACATCCGCATCTGCATCCGCATCCGCATTTTCGAAAATTTAACATCCGCATCCGCACTTTCGAAAATTCAACATCCGCATCCGCACTTTCAAAAATTCAACATCCGCATCCGCATCCGCACTTCTCCAAAATTCGACATCCGCATCCGCAAATTAGAAAATATGACATCCGATCCATCACTAATATATATATATATATATATATATATATATATATATATATATATATATATATATATATATATATATAATATATATATATATATATATATATATGCGAATTGTAGATCAAGAGTGAGGGTGAAGAGTGAACTATCGGATTGGTTTAGCATAGGAGTGGGATTGAGATAGGGGTTTGTAATATCTCCATGTTATTTAATCTATTGATGAATGGTTTACTTAGAAAAATGGAGAGAGAAGGGAAGAGTATTACGTTGAGAAATATGGAGGGTGAATGTGAAGTGAATGTTTTACTTTTTGCAGATGATGCGGCATTTGTTGGCAGAATCTGGAGAAAAGATGAGAATACTTGTGAGAGAGTTTGAAGGGAAATGTGCAAACACGAGATTGAAATTCAATCCAGCGAAGAATAAAGTTATGAGGATTGGAGGTGGGGATGAGGAAATGTGGAGGGAGTAATTGGTTTGTAGAATGTGAGAATGGAAACTTGAGGAGGTGAATGAATTCAAATATCTAGTAATGTTGGGTGGAAGGTAAGGGTGGGACGGAAAAAGAAATAAAGAACAGAGTGGTAGAAGGAATGAAAGTATTGAGGGGCCTAAGAAAAGTATGGAAGAAAGGAAAAAAAAAAAAAGAAATGAAGATAAGAATGTTTGAATGTATGTGTTCACCTTCTGTATTGTATGTGTGTGAAACAAAGACGATAAGTGCTCGGTCGAGAAAAAGTTTCAATGTCTTTGAGATGAAAGATTTGAGAGCGATATATAAATTGAGAAGGATTGATAGGATTAGAAATGAAAGAATAAGGGAGATGTGTAAATGGAAGAAGGGTGTAATTGATAGAGAGGAGGAGGATGTGCTAAAATGGTTTGGACATATGTGAAGAATGAAAGAGAACAGAATGGTTGGCAAGGTACGTAGATCCGATTTAGATAAGGGAAGGGTAGGGGGAGGGGAAGGCCGAAGTGGAGATGGATGGATGGAGTGAGAGTGATTTTGATGGAAGGAATTTGAGTTTAGACGAGGGTAGAAGATTTGTGGAGACAGAGATGGAGGGAGGTGGTGAAAGCGTTGAAAGGTAAGAATAGTTATGTTTGTAAGGGAATTGTGGTGGGCACCACCTCACAAAAGTGGGAAAGGTGATAGTGAAATATATATATATATATATATATATATATATATATATATATATATATATATATATATATATATATATATATATATATATATATATATATAATTAACATCCGCATCCGCATCCTCATCAAAATCAACATCCGCATCCGCATCCGCATCCTCATCAAAATTAACATCCGCATCCGCATCCGCACTTTCGAAAATTCAACATCCGCATCCACATCCGCATCCGCACTTTCGAAAATTCAACATCCGCATCCGCATCCGCACTTCTCCAAAATTCAACATCCGCATCCGCAAATTGGAAAATATGACATCCGATCCATCACTAATATATATAATAAATATATATATATTTATATATATATATATATAAAATAGTTTGTCAATATTCAAATAAAACTCATTCTATAGTGCTGTTTTTACAGCAAAACTATATGCAGTATACAATTCTCACATAATTCAATTTTTTATAATTTTATCAGTCTGTATCAATAGATAAAGGCTTATTATTTCTTATAAAATTTATGTTTCAATTATTGAGTAGAATATCAGACTAAAATACTAAAATATATAGGTGGTGGTTCATTGAATATTGCATGTATAATTGGGCTTAGTTTTATTTTTTATCTTTGCATGAATGAACTGATAACTAGGGATAGGATAGACCTAGTCTTTTGTACATGTATTAGTATTATTATTGTTAGTATTTGTTTGTGGACTGGGACAGTCTTGATAGGCCCTTGTGGCTTCTAACTGTCTCTTTTTTCCTATGTTCCTATGTTCTTATGAAATATAAGAATTGTGGAAATAATACTGCATGAAGATGTAAATACTGCAGTAAAGGATTTTTTTTTTTTTTTTTTTTTTTTATGTATACCTGCTACTTTAAGGTATTCAAACACTGAATTTAATCGTTAAAATTCTCAACATATGACAAGAAAGTTAGAAACGTCTTGTCAGTAGTTAAGCCTCAATCTCTGATTCAGTATAGATCTTGTATATGTGAGTATGATAGATGAGAACAAATTGAATTGACTTATTGACCTTTATTTTCAGTAGATTACCTTTTCATGTAAATTCTAGTTAGTTTTCATAATTGTCCAACAAACGTACTCTAAAATACTTTTATTGATTTCCATATTTTTTGACTATCAGAAAAATATTACACCAAAATTTGTGTTAATAATTCTTTGAGTTTTAATTAATTAAATATTTTTGATTGATCCTTTTCTTAATCTTTGTATTTTGATTTTCTTAGAGTTAATTTATTTGATTTCCTTTTTAGTATACACCTGTATGTGTAGAATAGGATTGTTCCATCAGTCAAGTTAGTTCCATATGTAATTGTTATCATAAATTTAATGCATGTTCAGTTTATACAATCATGCAAATACAAAATTAGCACAAAAAATTTTTTTTTAAAAATGAAATAATAATAATAATAATCATTATGGCAAGAAAAAAAAAAAGCTGTAGAAAATTTAACTGAGTCCAAGCACAAATGTACAAAAATGAAAACTTATCAAATCCTAGACAAATATATATATATATATATATATATATATATATATATATATATATATATATATATATATATATATATATATATATATATATATATATATATATATATATATATATATATATATATATATATATAATATATATATATATTTCCAGAATCATTGAATCAATTCATTCTTTGTTTAAAAGATTTTTATAAAAATGTAAATTACTAACTAATAGTAAGTATTATTATTATTTTCACATTTTTTTTTCTTCTTTTTTCCTTTCTTGCAGATCAGATTTTCTTTACTTTTTTTTAATTATTATTAAATAATATGGTAAGCTGCATACATATGGAGCTCAATTCATCTTGGAATCGAGCTTATGTTCCATTAGCAAGGTGAAAGACAAGAATTCATTTTCATTTTAATGCACCACTTCATGTATTGCCAAACTTTGTAGTGCCTTCAAATTAAAGGAATTTTCAACCCCATGTTCATGGATTAAATAATGGTAAGTTTCTTCAATACATAACTGGAGAGGAGGAACATCAAAAGGAATCTTTGGTAAAGAGGCTGCACAATCTTTAAGGATTATTCAACAAGAGCTTTGAATGAGCTCTCAGAAGAGCTATTTCCTTTAGGAAGAATTATTAGTCAGGTTTTGAATAAGAGTACAGACTAAATAAAATATTGATTTTTTATTCAGAATTTTAGTATTTTGAGAACTTGAGAAGAACCCTGACCCTTAAGCTGATAAAACAGTGTTACCTCTGTGCCACAACAGTACAAAAAGGAAATCACAGAGAAAATTTCATTAATTGTAATGCACACTAACTCAAAGGACCTCCCCTGACTGCAATCGGACGCTGGGCAACTGGTCAGTTACTATCCCCCTTTCACTACAAACTATTTCATATATAAAAATATATAAAATAGTCTGTGATAATTTTAGTAGACTTGAAACTTATATATATATATATATATATATATATATATATATATATATAATATATATAATATATATATATATATATATATATATATATATATATATATATATATATATATATATATATATATATCTCCTCCAGAGCTGAGGATAAATCCAGTTCCAGGGTTAAATTAAAGGTCGACATGCCCCAAGACACGGCACTTGAAAGTGTGTAAGTTAAAGGATGTTTGAAAAATAGAAAAAGGGAGTGTATTTTAGACTTTATCAGAGGAGTATATATAAGATTGAGCATAATAGTTAAGTTTGGTGTCAGAGAGTTGACAAAGAAAGGATGAGATTGTGTGAAAAGACGTGTCACACAAGTTCTTAGGGGAAGAGACATGCGAATGGAGAGTTCAGAAAGCAGTTTCAGATTGTAATAGCGATAGTATAAGAAGAGTGACCCATCAATTCAATGGGCAGACAGAGATAGGAAAGAATTAGGAAAAATAGCAGTGTCAATTAGACAAAAAGCCCTAGACTCTTTTCAAGGAGAGCTGTGAGAGTGAAATCAACCTAGTAGTGAGGCATATTTCACGCAGGTGAGCAATATATATATAAAGAGCAAGCAGCTGGGGCATAGTGGAGAAATTTTGAAGGCGTTTCAGGACACCAAAGATCATAGAAGTTTCTGTAGTGAGAGAAATTAATGTGATCTTCCAAGAAGTATCATGGGAAAAATAAACTCTGGAAATATTAAGAATAGACGAAGGTTTTAGTTGGGTGTAACCGTGTAATCATTATTCATGTTAGTTGCATATGTGTGTGAGATGTTATAGATGTATGGAAGATTATCAAGTAGAACGTTGAAGGAATTGAGTATTTGAGACTAATTTTTAAAATAGAAGCAATAAAGAGTGAAGTCATCGGCATAGAAATAGATAAATGATGAAGTAATAGAGAGAAGATCATTAATAAGAAGTAGAAAAAGAGTTGAGTATTAGGCAGAACCCTGAAGAACACCACTGTTGATAGGTTTAAAGGATTAACAGTGTCCGTCCATAACAGCTGCTATAGAATGACTGGAAAAGAAATCATAGAGGAACATAGATGCTGAAAGATGAAAGTTTAGAAATTAAATCTTTCTGCCATACCCTACCGATAGCTTCGATATGTCCAGTGCTACAGCATAAGACTCGCCAAAACACTGAAGAGCAGAGTACTAAGAGTCTGAGAAAGAGAAGACATACTAGTTGATTAAAGATCAAGATTAGAATATTTAATATATTTCCAAATCTTCCCATTAAGGATAGATTCAAAAACATTTTAAATACAGGGTGTCCCATTTCCTCTCAGCTCTAGATTTACGCTTATACATCAAAGCAGTGGTCATAAGTTAATAAAATTTGCACAGTGTGTGAGAATTGTGCTGACATCACAACAAGTGTTAGAAGTGATCACCATTAGCATCTAAGTATGCCTACATACGCTTTTCCATGTTACGGAAAGTTGCCGCCAGAGTATTGGAAGTCACAGCGTCAAATGTTGTCTTTCAGTTGCATCAGAGTACACGGCATGTTACGATAAACTTTCCCTTTCATCATGGCCAATAGGAATAAATTTGGCAGGGTAAGGTCAGGCGACCTAGATGGCCAAAGTCCCTTTGAAGTGACGCGATCATCAAAGAAGTACTCAATTTCGTACAAACCGACGTTGGACGAGTGACTATTGGCGCCATCCTGCTGAAAATATCCAGTACGGAGTTCCTCGTCATCCAAATAATATACGAATTCATTGAAGATGTTCATATACAAATTTTATTAACTTGTGACCATTATTTTGATATATATGTAAGCGTAAAAATAATTTACGAGAACATAGAGAGAAATGCAAAATTTTAGTACTTTAAATTTAGAGCTCTTAAATTGTAATGCAGAAACAATCTTTTCTCCAGCTTCTGGAGTAATTCGATTTTTTCTTGGAGGGTATATTTGACCCCCACAACTAAACTACTAAACAAACTTTCACTCTCATTAGAAGAAGGTGAAGTAGAGAGATATTTACAATCCAGTATATGTAAAATAATGGGCAGAAAATTGACGATGATGATAATGATTAATATCATCCCATCATATATATATATATATATATATATATATATATATATATATATATATATATATATATATATATATATATATATATATATATATATATATATATATATATATATATATATATATATATATATATATATATATATATATATATATATATATATATATATATATATATATATATCAGTTTTACTAATTGAAAATGACTGGAAGGAAGAAAGATGCAAGAATTCCACTTCACATCGTGGATTATCATAATGATGCTCTTGGTTTCATTCTACGTTTAATTGGTTCCAAGAAGTTAAACTTTAAGGATAATCTTTTAATTCATTTTGATTCTCACCCAGATTTGTTGGTGGAAGATCAACTTAAAAAAAGTCATATTTACGACCCAGAAGCACTTTATGAAAAAGTTAATATCGAAACTTGGATATTACCCATGGTTTTCGCTGGACATGTTAGTGAAATAGTTTGGATAAAGCCAAAATGGAGTACTCAGATAGACGATGGAAGATATGAATTTCATGTTGGCGAAACTGTGGATAATGGGATAAAAATATCTGGCCCTTTGTTGTATTTTATCAGCGGTTTAGCTTATGCTCCATATGAAAAGTTAAATGAACCCAGTAAATTAACTTTACATGTAATAACATGGAGTTCTTCAAAAGAAGATATTATCAATACCCAATCTCTTGTCTTGCAGTTGATTAAAAACCATAATGAAAGTTACATACTAGATATAGATTTAGACTTCTTTTATACACTAAATCCATTTATAGAGATGTATAAAAATGCCAATATGTATGATCACCTAAAACATATTTATAAATTTACAAGTAAAGACCTTTCCTCATTTTCTTCAGCAGAATTAGCTCAAAATAAAAGAAGAGAGTTTATTGAAAAAATGGAAACATTTTTTAGATACTTAGAAGAAAAAGCTGAAAATTCATCATTTATGAGTAATTTAGATTGTAAATTAGAGGGTATTAAAGATGAAAAGATAGTTGGTCATATAAAGACACTTATCAAAGAACTATTTAATTCATACTCAAATGAAGTTGATTGGGGAATGGTTCATATAGCCGGAAGCACAATCGACGATGAAGCGAGAGAGGTTCCCCACCATCCTTCAAGTAACGATGAAATGGATCAGTATATCAATCACTTAAAAATGTTTTTAAATGATATTTACAAGCCCAAAATAATTACAATTGCAAGGTCAAGTCAAGATGATTATTGCCCTTCCCATATTGCCGATATGCTTCAAGAAAGAATTGTTAAAATTATTTTTGATTCATTTACAGAAGTTACTGTTCATAATAATTATGAACAGGCTATACAATAAAATAAAAATTTAAATTCCTGTTTTTAACATTTAGTTTTCGGTTTCATCGATTAATGCAACTATACATTTATAATTTTAAATATATTTTATTACCTTTTTGCTTAAAGTATAGTAGGTCTAAAAACAAAAACAAAAAAATAAATGTTAAATTAAAACATTAGCTAGCGGTGCTACTGAAAATTTTTTATTTACCCTATACTAAAATATTTTTATATGCAACCAAAATTTTGTATTCTAAAATGTGTAAAACAAATTCCTCTTCAAAAATTTTAAATTTAAACTAGTAGTACTATTAAAGTTTTCATATGTTATATTGAAAAATGAATGTTCGTAAATCAAAATATAAAAGTAGATTTTAATCAGTTCTCCTAACTATATTGTATTTAGAGATTCTTGTAATTAACAGGAAATAATAATGTTGTTGTTGTTCTGCGTTCATATACGTTCGCAACTTATGTTCATTTATATATATCTCACCTCTTCATCTATTCATTCATTCTTTATTCCTATTTTAAAAAGTAAACATTGTATCAGCCAAGGTGGCTTTGGAATAACTGTGCCAAAATTTATTTTATCTTTCTAGTTGTAAAAAAAATAGTAAATTAGTTTGGTTTTAATGTCTTTAAAACCCACTTCCATTTTCAAGTCTTTCAAATCTGCATAAAGTATTTTAAAAAATTTGAAGTAACCTTAAAATTTTGATCCTCCAATAGAATGGTTTCTAAGACTTACAAATTCAAAATAGTGGACAGTTTTTTTTTTTTTTTCCTTTTCTGTTTTATGTGGACCTTGGTTCTTTAACCTTATATTATTTTATAATAAATTAGTCTTCAACAGATAATGAAGGTGTTTTTAACTGAGAACAGATAACTTCCAAAACTATTACCATTTTAACTTTAAGCATTTATAATCCAAGTACTTGTCAAAAGATTCTTCTCCTTTTCTCTCGTGTTATTTTATTTTTTTTTATTTAGACTATAAAAGGTAATATAATCGTAGATACAATTGCAACCTATCAAATGCGAAAATCACTATTTTTTAGACCCCCCCCCCCCCACAAAAAAAAACACCTAAAATACAACAAGGATTTTTTCATTATTACTCACATAAATACTTATATGAATGTAGGTTGATCTTTGTTTTTATTTAAATATTTGATCAATGTATTCGATACGTAGCCATTTTTAAAAAAACATAAACTATACTTTTTCGATAGATTGAAATTGCTATTCCTTTAGTTTGTGAAGGGAATTCATGTTCAAGACGTATCCACCATACGCATCATTTCTGAAGAAACCCCTGGAGGGTGGAATTGAAAAAAACGATAATTCACATTCGATAGTTTGTATTTGTATTGATGGTATCTTATACTATCTCCTATATAATTTATTTTCCCATGATACCTATAGATTAAATGGTTATAATTAATATTTGTAATTTAACTTTTGTATTATTATTATATCTATACATTGAGTGGATGATAATTTTTTCTTTTACACACTTGCGATTTTTTATCTTTCAGACTTTGTATTTTAAGACGTGATGCATATAAGTTGATATTTTTCTATTTAGGGAGATTAATCTTTTATGGTAGATTTAAATTAAGAATATCGAGTTTTGTATTAGACAGTATTGAAGATTCTATTTTTTAACCTGAACTCTCTTGATAATACTTTAAAAATATAATTAATAAATTATGAAAACTATATCAGAGCCATTTGTAAATTTTGAACAAGAACAAATCTGTGTAAAAAGATAAATTATTTTTCTAATTTTGATGTGATTTTGTGTATTTGTTTTATCTACCTTCATACTTTTATTAAGGAATGTATTTAGTCAATACTTGTTAAAAAAGTTTTATTAATTATATATTAATTAAGCACTGATTATTATTAAGTAGTTCTTTTATCATCGTCTATTAGGTAACTGATATAGTAATGTTATTAAAATGGCCAATGCGATTTATAAATAAGAATAATGTATATACATACTTCAGAGTATAATGAGTCAAGCCGTAAAATTATTATGTAGTCTTATAAGACTCCAAGGATGTATATATATGCTACTGGTATGGCTTTTTTTTTAACTTATATAAGACAATAAGAAAAATTTCGTGTTTAATTTTATTTTTAAATTAATGAACAAAAAAAAACTAAAAAATGTCATTGTAACTTTTCATTCAAAAGAAATTAGTAAGTCATTTATCAAATATAATAAGAGTATTACCTTTGGCCTCTCTATTGCTGAGACGGATGCGTCAAAAATTCGCTAAGCATATCTTTTAAAAGTTCCTTAAGCTGGTTTTCATCATCTTCCGAGTAGGTACTGATGGTGGTGTTATTTGTGCTCCTGTTTGGACTCGTCTTTTGGGTGCTAATGTATTTGGTTGGAGCTGACGCTGCAAAACCTAGTAGGCGATGTGCGAGGATATATACTGCATCTTCTTCTGCCATGTTGGGATCAGTTTTTGCGGGTGTCTCATTCTTCTAATATATGAAGAGAAAATTATGTTCATTTACAATTTAAGAGGAGAAAGAAAATTATTTTCATTTACAATTTAAGAGGAGAAATTAGGAAAATTATTTTTCATAACTTTGTTGGTGCTTTACTCCTATCCATAAACCAAAAATATTTTAACCTATATAGTCTAGTCACTCAGTTGTTGCTAACCATACAGTAATTTTCTATAATTATGTTTC
This sequence comes from Armadillidium nasatum, assembly GCA_009176605.1. Classification (NCBI taxonomy): domain Eukaryota; kingdom Metazoa; phylum Arthropoda; class Malacostraca; order Isopoda; family Armadillidiidae; genus Armadillidium; species Armadillidium nasatum. Next base: position 162,747 of record SEYY01020962.1, read on the forward strand.
CCGATACATTTCTTTCATAAATGAAAAGAAATTTTTTAAATTCACACCTACCTTCATCGAGTCTTCAATTTTTGCTGAAACATCAAACGCACGTTTAATTATTGCCCGTGGCAGAAAGGTTGATGAAGCTAAGGAAAGTCCATAATTTTTACTTTCATTGATACCTTTCTGAAGAACGTGACTTAAGCGGAGCTTATTGTCATCAGTTAGCGAGTTTTCCATATGGTAACTATAGAAGAAAAACTTTATTTCATTAATAAAGCCCTACCATGCTCCATACTCAAAATAGTTTCCTACCGATGAAGAATAGTACATTTCGATGAGACTATTCTAAATAAAAAGACTAGGTAGTGATAAGTATGTTCAAGCTGTTCACTTTTAAAAACGAAAAAGAAAAGATATTTAAATACTGAAAAGGGGAATAAATTATGTAAGACCTAAAATTTATTTGGACATTTATCGACATGCAACACAGCTCCGAAATGTGTGGTATAACTGTCGAACTGTATCGCACCAAATCTAATCAGGATAATTGAGAAGGCTGAGAATTAACTTTGATACTGCACTGTTGCACAAAAATCAAAATTGGCAAATGTATTTTAATTTTGAAGCAGCTGTTGATAAATTATATTTCTTGTTTAAAAAGAAACAAAAAAATTACGAGTCTAATTTATTACTATTATTCAGCACATATGATTTTAAAAAGTTATTATCAGTGGCTTGAAGCACTTGCAACGTAAAAGAAGAATTTGAATGTGATTATTATTATTATTATTATTATTATTATTATTATTATTATTATTATTATATGAGCTTATATTATGCTAATTTAAAATTATTTATAATAATAATTAATAATATATATATATATATATATATATATATATATATATATATATATATATATATATATATATATATATATATATATATATATATATATATATATATATATATATATATATATATATATATATATATATATATATATATATATATTGAACTTATGAAGTTTTGAAAAAAGATCTAGTGCTATAATCAGAGCAAAGACTTAAATAATTAGTAATTACCCACAAAAGAAAAGAGACATTTGTTTAAAGGGCGTGTAGTGCTATAGTAGTTGATAGGTATTATTTTAGTATGTAAATAGTAAAAAAGTGTGTGATTTATGAACCTTTTTAGTTAATTTCAGTTGTGTGTGTGGAGGTAAACTTGAAGACGTAACATAGAAATATAAATATGTTCATACTTAACAATTTGGGGATATAATTCTGATAGCCTTGTAAGTGGAAATATATGAGTGGCAAAGAGTACAAAAGCTCTTGACAGCAGAAATCCTTCAACAATCGCCCAGCCTAAAGATGTTCCCTCATCCAAGTTCGTTCCTTGGCCTAATTCATCTAGTATAATCAGAGACCTATCGCTTGACATCTGAAGCGCCACCGAGACCTCGTTCATCTGCAGAAAGAGAGAATTCGTATGCTTAAAAATATCTGATTTTTTAAGAGGAAATTTTTCGATATCTATTAATTTGATATGCAAGTTGGAGGACGAATAATGATAAGGGTAAATTAAAAGTTACAAGTAAAAATAGACAATTTTGTATATATAAAAAGCTGAATGTTACTACTGCTGAAGCAGTATTGTTTTTATGTAATGGATAAAAATTTAATAAATAATAATTTAATAAAATATGAAAAAGAACATAGAAAATTAAAAGTGTCTTTCCTTAATTCACTTTGATTGAATATATTTGGATTAAAGAATCTAGTACTTAAAATAGAATTGTTAGGCGAACCCAAGTGATGGTAGCAACCATTTACATGATTGCAATAAGTTTTCTTTTTCTGTAAAACTGTCAATATGTATGACCCCAATACTGGATCGGGTGGATAATTGGTGTCCCAGTAAATAATTTCACAGACTTCCATTGGATCTGAACATCTACTAATAAATCTATGTATTTCTATAAACAGACCTGAATAATTCATTTTTTTTCCTTTAAAGATCACCACCACTCACGGGCAGAGCCCTTTTCAAGGAGGGGGCATTACATTTATTTTAACTCCAGTTGAGACCAATAAAGAGTTACGAGCAATATAAATTTCTTATAAGCGACAAAATATGTACCTATTATACACATTACATATATTGAACATATCCAAAATTTTCTTGTTTGCACCCAAGTTTTAGAAAGGAAAATTTATATTGTTTTATGCTTTGCCTAAATGCTAACTGAGCTATTTTATCAGTT
>SEYY01020963.1:0-2500 GCA_009176605.1 Armadillidium nasatum
TCTCTCTCTCTCTCTCTCCCTCCCTATCAACCTGTCTACCAATCTTATTATCCTTCTCCTTACACTGTTAACCTATTTCCTCCTCTGGTTTCATCCGATCACCTTCTTATCCTTCTATCTTGTTCTGTCTCTTCAAGTCTTCAGCAAGAACGGCCCACACCTTCGGTGAAGAGTGAAGAGATGGTTTTACATTTCGGTGCCACTAGCTGGTTTAATTTGCTGTTGTACTCATGTGATTTCCCATGAAATTTTTACTTATTTTTTCAGTTACAAATTTACATATACAAATATCGTGTACTTTACATGTTTTGGTACTAAACTGAAATAGGTTTCTGGGGAGACGAATTCGTCCTTTGAGCCCATTAAAATTATACATGATAGCGTACATTATCTAATATTCCAAATTTTGAATATTGTAAATTTTATAATAATTAATTTCACAATACATTATGGTCATAATATTAACCTAAACTATAAAAAAAATTGCTATAACAATCTTAGTACTGAGATAAATGTAAGCTAATAATTATTACAGGCGATTAAGATAGTAATATGACTATAATAATAATAATAATAATAATCATAATAATAATAATAATAATAATAATAATAATAATAATAATAATAATAATAATAATAATAATAAAAATTAGCAATAATAATAATAAATAATAATAATAAATAATAATATATAATAATAATAATAAAAAAAAAAAATTGTAATAATATAGATAATGTGAATAATAATAAAATAATAATAATAATTACAATAATAAATATAATATAATAATAATAAATAATAAAATAATAAATAATAATAATAATAATAATAATAATAAATAATAATAATAAGAAATAATAATCATAATTTCATTAATTCAGTGAACGTACTGTATATAATTTACAATTTTAAGTAGGCCTATACTACTAACTACACTAATAATAATAGTAATGAAGTGACTTGTACAGTTTCTGAAAAGGGACTTCTAAGGGAAACACATTTTTTTTTTTTTTTTTTTTTTTTTTTTTTTTAGTTTTTTTTTTTTTTTTTTTTTTTTTTTTTTTAAAAGTAAATACTAAAATGGTGCTTATAGCAAAACGAGTGATAAAGATAATGCTAATAAAAATACAAATATCTTATAAATTAATAAAAAAATAAAAACAATACTAATTCTAATAATAATAATAAAATAATAATAATAATAATAATAATATAATAATGATAATAATAATAATAATATAAAAATAATAATAATAATAATAATAATAATAATAATAATAATAATATATAATAATATGATAATATAATATATATATAATAATAATAATAATATATAATAATAATAATAATAATAATAATAATAATAAGAATGAGAGGAAGAAAATATTCTCAAATATAATAGCGATCGTAATAATATAATAATAATCATAATAGTTATGGTAAGGAAGTACTAATAATATTAACAACTAAAATAATAATAACGATGATAATAATAATAAAAATTGTAATAGCAACAGTAATAAGGCTTATAGTACTGATTACAAAGCTAACTTCAATTACGGCAATAATTTATAAGTATTAATAGAGTTATCAATAATAAAAGTAAAGACAATACCAACGTAATAATAAATAAAACATGAATGAATAATAATAATAATAATAATAATAATAATAATAATAATAATAATAATAATAATAATAATAATAATAATAATTAAAATAAAAATAATAATATAATAATAATTATAATAATCAATTCAATTCAAAAAATTTTATTCAGAGGTATAATTACAGGTTATACATTGTTTCAGTAGGTCCTACTCTACTAGATACAATATTTATAATTAGCTGTACATTACTCTGAAAAGGGGCTTCTAAGGGGAAGCACATTGGTTTCGTTTGAACCCCAAAGTTTAGTTGATAAATATTACATCAATATGATTTAATTTCCATTATTATACAAATATGATACATAAATATAATGAGCAATAATAAATATAGCGATAGCAATAATAATAATAGTAATAATAAAAGTTAAATACAATAGTACCCATAATAATATAAATAATAATAATAATAATAATAATAATAATAATAATAATAATAATAATAATAATAATAATAATAACGGGCAGATGACATCGATGAAAGTAAAGAGATTATACCAAGATTTTCGGAAATAGATTAATGATATCGTGAGAAATGAAATAATAAGCTTGCAGACTATAGCTAGACTTTGATATGACACTTTTCATATATTTATTTAATTTTTAAACAAAATAGAAATAAAAAATTTCATATCGCTAAATAGATGGAAAATAAAAGGAAATCATGTTTGAAAAGTTTGCCTATTTTATATTTAAAATTATATTTTATATTTAATATTATATTATCAATAAATTTTATTTATTTTTTTTTTTATTACCATGTATATAACGAAAGCTATTTGAAAGGATGCCAAATTGAATGAAAATAATATAATTATATTTTTGCATGGGC
>SEYY01020963.1:7500-20000 GCA_009176605.1 Armadillidium nasatum
ATATATATATATAATATATATATATATATATATATATATATATATATATATATATATATATATATATATATATATATATATATATATATATATATATATATATATATATATATATATATATATATATATATAATATATATATATATATATATATATATATATATATATATATATATATATATATATATATATATATATATATATATATATATATATATATATATATATATATATATATATATTATATATATAATATATATATATATGAGATGTTTATAATTTTAATTTTATGCTGATTAATTGTTTATAATTTATTAACTTAAGCAAGAAATATTTATATTATATATATTATATATTATTTATATTATTATATTATTTATATTATTATTATTTTATTAATTATTATATTATTATATTATTATTACATTATATTATTATTATTATTATTATTATTATTATTATTATTTTATTATTATTATTAATTAACACTTAGAATTATTTTAAAGTACATGTTATCGTAATAAAATGTCATAGAGACACGAAGACTTACTCCTTTGGGTACTTTATACCCACCAAGTTCCGCATTTCTTAAAGAATAGCTAAGCATATATATATAATAATATATATATATATATATATATATATATATATATTATATATATATAATATATATATATATATATATATATATATATATATATATATATATATATATATATATATATATATATATATATATATATATATATATATATATATATATATATATATATATATATATATATATATATATATATATATATATATATATATATATATATATATATATATAGCTTATATTAATGTACTGTACATGATCCAACCAACCTCAATGACTCTTTAATGCATGCTTTTAAATAAGAAAGTTTTGCTAATTGCGCCTCTGTCAATGTTTCTTTGCCTTCTCCAAGAACAGAATCAAGTTCTTCTTGAAGCTTCTTCTGCTTGTCTTTGTTGCGGGCGAGCAAATACAGAGTAAATGCTAGTGTATGAGATGTCTGAAAGAATAGTGGAGGTTATATTTCTATATTTCAGTTTTCAATGAATAACTTTATTAAGATATAATAAGTATAATATTGTACCGGAGTACTGTACGATTGGATGTCAACCTACTTTGTGGAAATTTCGCATAAAAAATTATGAAAGACTTTCAAGTTTATTTTTTAGAACTGGTTTATAGATCCAGACTAACTTGTGATACTTTATCTTTTCCTACTAAAAACACCTGAGAAATTCTCTGTTTAATATTAGGTTCCCACTTAATTTATTCTTCCATATAATGTGGTTAATATAATTTCTCTGAGGCTATACAATAACGTAGGATTTTTACTTTTCCTTTGTGATCCTTATAATTTGGACACTTCTCCAATTAAGACTTTTACATTTTAACAATTTTGTGTTGCATTTATCTACTTCACTTAATTTTCCTCGCCTTTCCAAATCCTCGTCTTTATTTAGGTTTATTACTTCTTCTATTTATAACAATTCGTAAGGTTTTAACATAAAGATTTTTGTTTCAATTTCTTTGCATTTGGTGAGTCTGCAACTAATCTAATAAGAAAAATGACATTAGTAAAAATTTAAGTTATTATTTTAAAATGAATAAACTGATTGTCCAGAATTTCCAGTTTCATTTTTTATACTAGATAAGATTTTACTAAAAAATGAAAGCTAATTATAGTTTATATTTCCAATTTCTATATTTTATTCAGAAAAATACAATTACAATTATACAATGTTTCAGTAGGTCTTATTCTAAAAATACAATATTAATAATATGTTAGCCCCTGAAAAGGGGCTTCTAAGAGGAATAAACACTGGTTTCCATTGAGTCCCAAATTTTAGTCGATCAATAATTCATCAATTTATTTTAATAACAATTAAAATAAAAATATGATGCATATAATATTACAAACAATAATAATAATAATTTTAATAACAATACTTAAAGTAGGAAAGAAAGAAAGCAATGATAATGATTATAACAAACTAATACTAACAAGAAATGTCAAGTCATGATAAGAATTTTCAGAAATATTGGTCATCTTTGATCTTTAATCTTTATTCATTTTATAGTAAATTCATCGTACTTGATATGCATTGGTACAAAACTAAAAAGGGCTACTGGGGGGCGAATTCGTGGTCTAAGCTAAAAAATAATGTTAATACTAATACTAATGATAATAATAATAATAATAATAATAACGATAATAATAATAATGAAAACAAGAATGATAACAATAGTTGCACAAATTAAATGTTTTTATTATTATTATTATTATTATTATTATTATTATTATTATTATTATTATTATTATTATTATTATTATTATATTATTATTATTATTATTATTATTATTATATATTATTATTATTATTATCATTATTATTATTATTAAATTATTTTATTATTATTATTATTATTATTATTATTATTATTATTATTTAATTATTATTAATTATTATTAATAATAATAATAATAATAATAATAATAATAATAATAATAATAATAATAATAAAATAATAATAATAATAATAATAAATTAATTTTTTTTAAATTTTATTTTCTGACTAATTAACAGTTATATATTATATATATATATATATATATATATATATATATTATATATATATATATATATATATATATATATATATATATATATATATATATATATATATATATATATATATATATATATATATATATATATATATATATATATATATATATATATATATATATATATATATATATATATATATATATAATATATATATATATATATATATATATATATATATATATATATATATATATATATATATATATATATATAATATGGTATGATGATAACTATATCCCGATATTAAAACTTAAATCAATACAGTAGAAATATTAAAAATGTTTCATTTTACATCTTAATTAAAATTAAATAAATATAAAAAAAAAAAAACACCAAAAAAAAAAAAATAAAAAATATTGAATAACAGCCATAATCTCCATTTCTTAATCCATTCCACGATTAGGTCTTTAATCATCGTTCCTCTGAAATTAACTTTAATATATATATATATATATATTATATATATATATATAATATATATATATATTATATATATATATATATATATATATATATATATATATATATATATATATATATATTATATATATATATTATATATATATATATAATATATATACAATATATAATAATAAATATAATATATAATATGATATATATATAATATATTATATATATATATATATATATATATATATATATATATATATATAATATATATATATATATATATATATATATATATATATATATATATATATATATATATATATATATATATATATATATATATATATATATATATATAATATATATATATATATATATATATATATTAGGGGATGGAGTGAAGTATCGGTATCGGTATCGGTATCGGTATCGGCAATATCGGCATATTTTCGGTATCGGTATCGGGTATCGGTATCGGCATTTTTATCGTATCGGTATCGGTATCGGCAAATTTTTTTGGATAAGAGTAAAGTATCGGTATCGGTATCGGTATCGGTAGTAGTATCGGTATCGGCATATTTTCAATACCGATACGGATATATTTTTATCGGTATCGGTATCGGTATCGGTAAAAATTTTGGTATCGGTATAATCTATTATATATATATATATATATATATATATATATATATATATATATATATATATATATATATATATATATATATATATATATATATATATATATATATATATATATATATATATATATATTATAATATTTCCAGAATATCTTTTACCGTGTCTATCCCTGCAAAAAACATGTCTTGCATGAAAGTAACGACGTCCTTCCTCGTTAATCCCTTCGTCAGAAGAAGAATTTCTAGCAGACTGAGATCCTCATCTGATTTGCCTTCTTCGTTTATTTTATTTTTAAGTTTCTTTTCGACTTCAATTACATGGGACAGTACGATGCTGATATATATATATATATATATATATATATATATATAATATATATATATATATATATATATATATATATATATATATATATATATATATATAATATATATATATATATATTATATATATATATACACTCATATATATATATATATATATATATATATATATATATATATATATATATATATATATATATATATATATATATATATATATATATATATATATATATAATATAATATATAAAAAAAAAAAAAAAAAAAAAAAAAAAAAAAAAAAAAAAAAAAAAAAAAAAAAAAAAATATATAATATATATATATATATATATATATATATATAATATATATATATATATATATATATATATATATATATATATATATATATATATTTATATATATATATGTATATTTATATGAGGTTGGTAGTGTTTTAGTTTTGTGTAATTATCGAAAATAATGTGCAATCAAAAAAAAAAGTGTGGTTCAGAGTGACACAAAAATTATACCGTGTCGTAACGGTGGGTTGCAGTGATGGGGTACGATCTCCAGAGGCGGAGCCGTTCAATGAGAAAAAAATACTTAGCCTATCCAACCATAATATAGTACGTGCACTCTATATTAATGCATGTATGCGAGGTATAGACTTTAAGCAGGTAAAATGAATGAAAGCTACTTACTATTGAATTGTGACTCGGGAAAAGATTGCTGAAAGAATCATCGAATGAAAGAATATCAAGTCTGAAGATATTCGAAAGTAAGGAAGAATTTCAATCTTTCTTACTTCCAAGCATTGAGTATAAAGTGCGGTAAAGAAATCATAACTATTTTGTTTTTTGACATTATAATTAAAAAATAATTTAATTTTTTTTAATAAATTACTAGACTTTATAGTTTTAATTTTCCCGTACTGTATATTTAAGCCTTTCTTCTTGCCTTCACCCCTTTATAAGCCATACTCTTTCTGAAGAGGAGAAAATATCTTTGTTTTCACCTACGAATTGAATTCGAGATTTTCGTTGCCTTACAGGCGACATTATTGTACAATTCATTAATGGGTGTGATAAGCTGATAAGTAAGGATCGATGTTACAGAAATGTAAGAAATAAAGTGAAATACAATAAAAATGACTTTGCAAACTTACAATTTAATGATAATCAGAATTTGGGTATCTGGGAAGTTGTATTAATGAAGGATAATGGCCTTTGATTGTTGTTCCAATTGCAGCTTTATAATAAGAAAACTAAATAATAAAATTAGTAATATGAAAAGAGAGGTGAATAGGCTGTATATAAAGATTTAATGAAATGTAAGGTGCTATCAAGTACCATACACTAAAATTCAATTGCTACATAGTTTACAGAGCCACTATGCACAGCAGCTTTAAGAGGGAAAACTCTGCCTATGCTTACTCGAATCTTCGTTTTCGAATATCTTAGATACCATTCTTACAGCACCTGGTCATTTTTTAAAAGAAACTTGTGAATCTCGTTTTGGCAGGGATTATACGAAATCTCAAACTACTTAAAGAAACATAATAATAATAATAATTATAATAATAATAATAATAATAAAATAATAATAATAATAATAATAATAATAATAATAATAATAATAATAATAATAATAATAATAATAATAATAATAATAATAAATATTTAATTTGAGGAACTTTATTATATCTGAATAAAGAGAGGAATAGAGGGTACACAACAAGTTAATGGATTAGAAAAGATCAAAGTTGTATTTTTAGTAATAAACTTTAAGACAAGAATTATCTTTAAAGTCGAAATTGGCACTTCTCGAATGAAGATTCATAATAAAATTTTAAGATTATAAAGTCATTTGACTCTCATGCTTGAAGGCGCAGATTCGATCTCCCTTGAGAATCCTCTACTCGAATAGGGCAAAGCCCGCGAGATGTGAATTTTAAAAATTAAAAAAAAAAATTTGACATTTCAAAACAGTTTTAAGGAAATTAAAAAGTTTTCTTGCTTAACAAGATTCAAATAAATAAAAGATGAGAGACAAAATCTGTTTGTCGGAATGTGCAATTCAAGACACTAAGAATACTTTGATTAAACTGTTGAGTAACTACGTAACTTATTTTTCAATTACTGCTCAAAATAACTTCGTAAATTTATAACTCTAACTAATAAGAGATGAATGCATCTCATTGGAATTATAGAACTCACAAGAAAGACAGAGAATGAAATTCAACGATAGATTTGTAAGAGTTGCTAGTAAAATGGCAAACTAGAGATAGAGACAAGAAGAGGTTTATGCTTCGTGTGTTTCAAACTTTTAGCTGGTTACGCACATAGGTAATTAAATATATATATATATATATATATATATATATATATATATATATTATATATATATATATATATATATATATATATATATATATATATATATATATATATATATATATATATATATATATATATATATATATATATATATATATATATATATATATATATATATATATATATATATATATATATATATATATATATATATATATATATATATATATATATATATATATATATATATATATATATATATATATATATATATATATATATATCCTCAAAACAAAATCATGACATTCTTTTAGTTTCTTCAACGATGGAGATGGAATGTATTTCCACCAAGGAAATTCGACTTCAGTAATATTTAAATTTTCGAACCCTGTGTTCACTGCGTTTATTAACTGCATTTGCTCAGAGTCCGAGGAGAGATTTGGGTTTAAACAACCCAATCTTCGATTAAGAGCAACTGTTCCAACAGCTGAAATATATATATATATATATATATATATATATATATATATATATATATATATATATATATATATATATATATATATATATATATATATATATATATATATATATATATATATATATATATATATATATATATATATACTGTTTTCTGCATGTCCCTTCCTAACTTGAGGTTCACCCAGTTCAAGGTTCATGGCTTGATCCTCGATTAAGATATCATTTAGGTGTATTCTATGTTGAACAATAGAAGATCCACTATGAGGATATTCCATGTTATAAGAATCAGTGATGCATCTTGTATAGAAAGATAAGTGTAAATCTTTATTTTAGATCTGGTTTTGGTTAAAGTTGTCTGTTCTGAGTAAAAAAAAAATTGTTCTTTGGTTTTGGATAGATATTGGGTTGATAAATGTTGCTTATGTGATTTTTATGGCAACATTTTGAGGTACTTTTTTGACCATATTTAATGCTGGAAGTTTCTCTGACACCTTTTGAGGTACTTTTTACCCATATTTAATGCTGGAAGTTTCTCTGGCACCTTTTGAGTTACTTTTTGACTATGTTTAATGCTGCAAGTTTCGCTGGCACCTTTTGAGGTACTTTTTGACCATGCTTATGTAAATGTGTTTTAATGCTGGAAGTGTTTTCGTGTGGATGGGTTATGTCGTTTTACTGTATATCTGAATAAAGAGAAGGGTTAAAGGAAAGCAATTTAGCTTCTCTTTTGGATCTTGAAAAAAATATTGAGAAATGGAGTTCAAGAGGGCTTTTAAAATCCGTTTTAGAAATTACTCGATATTTTAAAGCCATTTTTGATTTTAAAGGTATTTTTGTCTTCTTAGTCAAATTGGCACTTTTACGAGATTTAATTTGCAACATAGGCATTATTCTGATTGGGATGCTTAGAAGTTTCTGTAATTATTCTACTCCGGTGGATAATATAATTAAGAAAAATTTTAAGAATTGTTTGTAAACGAAGTGTGAAAGGATTCTCCATTGCTAAATTCATTTCGACAAAAAGCGAATGATATGAAGTAGCTCTTTTGCTTAATTTTACTATTCTCTTTATATATATAAAAGGGGGCAAGTTCTGAATTTCGTAGGTAGCAAAAGTGATCTCTAAGGAATTTGTTAAATTCAATAGATGCGATTTTTATGACTATTCAGATGTTGACTTTTGATGCGTAAAGACGTATACTGATTGCGCTAAATGAAAACAAAGTTTTTAAATAAATTACAGCTGACATTTTGCTGATCGTAGGCAGTTTCTATGCTTGCAGTAAGGTGTCGTTCCCGTGAGAATGGAATGTTTGGTTTGATAAAGGTTGTAGCTGTCTGCGGATAGATAGACAGATAGATATATAGATTGATTCCCAAACAAATTGACAAATAGATAGTTATAAATACTTATAAACTTAGAAAATGAAATTAATGAATCAACAAATCTAATGAAATTGAAGTAATAGGAACGTGGACGAATTCATATGTAGATGCATAAATAAATATGGAAAATAAGAACAGATAGATAGATAGAGATAAATAGATAGATAGATAGATAGATAGATAGATAGATAAATAGATAGAGAGATAGATATATGCATAGTTAGATAGATATATAGATAGATAGATAATTAGTGAGCGAAAGAGACAGAGACAGACAGACAGACAAAAATCAGATTGAGAGAGATTCAGAAAAACAGACAGAATTCATATAAAATATTGAAATAACTTTTCACTTACATTCTAACGCCCATTTGTAAATCTCATGTTGGAAGTTAACTGGCATTTCTCCATGTTTTTGTTGGAGTTCTGAAATTCTAGATTTATAATTGATAATTTTCTAGATAGATAAATGATTATCATATTTTAAGAACATTATAATCAGGTATTTAAAATCATGTATAATTACAATAAAATAGGTAAAAACTACAAAATTTCTTGTTGGAATATTACAAATTTTTTTTTTCCATAAACTTAAATTTATCATGGTTTGTCGTGATACCACGGGTGTGAGGTCAGGCAAAGGTCAAACAAAGCAGAATTAGAAATATAAAACTAAGATGTAATTTTAAGGGAGAAAAGAAAACATATCAATTTAAACTTCAAATGCCAAATGGTATTTATTTTAAATAATTATATTATTAATAGAAGAATATTTCCATCAAACAACTGTAAAAATCCTTAATTAGCTACTATCCATAAATTTTATTAAAATTATATAAATGAAAACTTTCAATCATATAATAGATAGATAGATAGATAGATTTTATTTAAAAAAAAATTTTTTTTTAATAAAATAAAAAATCTTCAAGCCAACGAAAGATAATTTTCAAAGTATTCTGAGGTAACATCACATCCATTAATAGATTTATGTTTAGCTAAAGAAGGTGCGTTAGACATACATCAAAATGTTTTCTTTTAAAAAACGAAAGAACAGACCTGTCTGTAAAATCTTTCGAAACGTTATCCATTTCCTTTAAATATTTGATAATGTTTTTCGGTCTCATCATTGGTGCTTGAACTTTGCTTCTTACTCTCTGCCATTCTTCGTAATTTCTGTTGCCAAAAAAGAAAAAAAAACAAACAAACAAATAAATAAATAAATAAATATTATTCAAATAAATAAAAACAAATATTTATTATATATATATATATATATTATATATATATATATATATATATATATATATATATATATATATATATATATATATATATATATATATATATATATATATATATATATATATATATATATATATATATATATATATATATATATATATATATATATATATATATATATATATATTATATATATATATATATATATATATATATATATATATATATATCAGAGGTGGAAGAAATCCTATGATGGTGATGAGCGTTAAAATCGCCAATGATATGATATACTACCATGTCATTAAAAGAAGACTAGAGAACGAATTCTAATTGGAAGAGAAATTTAGATAGCTGAAGCCATTACTGTAGTCAGCTGAGTTAGGAGATTAATAAGTTAAGAATAATATATATATATATATATATATATATATATATATATATATATATATATATATATATATATATATATATATATATATATATATATATATATATATATATATATATATATATATATATATATATATATATATATATATATATATATATATATATATATATATATATATATATATATATATATATATATATATATATATATATATATATATATATATATATATATATATATATATATATATATATATATATATATATATATATATATATATATATATATATATATATATATATATATATATATATATATATATATATATATATATATATATATATATAATATATATATATATATATATATATATATATATATATATATATATATATATATATATAATATATATATATATATATATATATAATATATATATATATAATAATGATGTGTAATATGAGATTGAAAGTCAATCCAAGGAAGAGTAAAGTTATGAGGATTGGAGGTGGGGATGAAGAGATGTGGAGGGAGGAATTGGGGGGGTGTAGAAGTGGGGGAAGGAAACTTGAGGAGGTGAATGAATTCAAATATCTAGTAATGTTGGTGGAAGGTAAGGGTGGGACGGAAAAAGAAATAAAGAATAGAGTGGTAGAGGGAATGAAAGTGTTGGGGGGTCTAAGAGAAGTATGGAAGAAAGGAAAAATTTCAAAAGAAATAAAGATAAGAATGTTTGAATGTATGTGCTTACCTTCTGTAATGTATGTGTATGGATGTTAAGTGCTAGAGCGAGGAAAAGTTTGAATGTCTTTGAGATGAAAGGTTTGAGAGCGATATGTAAATTAAGAAGGATGGATAGGATTAGAAATGACAGAATAAGAGAGATGTGTAAATGGAAGAGGGGTTTAATTGCTAGAGCAGAGGAAGGTGTGCTAAAATGGTTTGGACATATGTGTAGAATGAATGAGGACAGAATGGTGGGCAAGGTACTTAGATCCGAGGTGGAAGGTGGTAGGGGGAGGGGAAGGCCAAAGTGGAGATAGATGGATGGAGTTAGAGAGATTTTGGGTGGAAGGAATTTGAGTTTAGAAGAGGGTAGAAGACTTGCGGAGGACAGAGTGAGATGGACGGCGGTGGTGAAAGGGGTTGAAAGATAAGAATGGGAAGGGTGATGGGTGATGGCGAAATAAATAAATAAATAAAAAAAATAAATATATATATATATATATATATATATATATATATATATATATATATATATATATATATATATATATATATATATATATATATATATATATATATATATATATATATATATATATATATATATATATATATATATATATATATATATATATATATATATATATATATATATATATATATATATATATATATATATATATATATATATATATATATGTATATATATATATATATATATATATATATATATATATATATATATATATATATATATATATATATATATATATATATATATATATATATATATATATATATATATATATATATATATATATATATATATATATATATATATATATATATATATATATATATATATATATATATATATATATATATATATATATATATATATATATATATATATATATATATATATATATATATATATATATATAGTACTCTACTAGTATTCCTCCTTTTTTCTCGAAGAAATTATCAGCTGCATCATCTCTTATCTTCTTTAAGGAATATAGCCCTGGTCTTACTGGTTCATTCATAGTAATTCTATAAAGAATTTCGATGTCATCAGGGTTAGTGATAACTACAAACTTTGGTTGACCTACAAGTGTAATCCTAAAAGTAGGACCGTAGACATCCTTTAAGCTTTTCCAAAACTTAAATGATTGCCGGCTGTCAAAAACTGAAATGAAGAAGAAAGAATAAATGATAATTTTTTTTTTTTTTTTTTTAAATATTAAAATTTTGTATAAAAATATTATTCGAAATACAATCAAATCACGTGTTGGTAAATAATTGATATTAGTAAAATAAATTTTTTATAAGAATTGAAAGAATTTGTAAGTTAATATAATAAAAAAATGTCTGAAGTGTATGTCTGTTTGTCTGTATGTATGTAAGCATGTCTGTATGTCTGTATTTATGTATTTATGCAATGTCTGTATATATGTCTGTATGTATTTATGCAATGTCTGTATATGTGTCTGTATGTATGTAATATCTGTATATATGTCTGTATGTAATGTCTGTATATGTATGACTGTATGTAATCTCTGTATACATGTCTGTATGTATGTAATGTCAGCATATATGTCTGTATGTATGTAATGTCTGTATATATATGTCTGTATGTATGTAATATCTGTATATATATGTCTGTATGTATGTAATGTCTGTATTTTGAAGGAAGTTTATTCAAAAAGTTTTATGTCGTTCGTTGTTTATACTTACCAATGTGTTTTGTTTTGTGTTTAGCAACTTTCCCCAAAATAAACTCTTTCACTGCTGTAAATGTGTTTATTCCCGGAATTTCTGTAAAAGGTTTCGCAGTTCGAGGCTTTGCAGAAGCTGATGGAGACGTTTCTGCAGATGTAGTTGAATATTGATAGCTTTTCAAATAGGAAA
>SEYY01020963.1:42500-47500 GCA_009176605.1 Armadillidium nasatum
TTTCCAGCCACCTCTGTTCTGTGGAATTCTCTACCATCATCTATTTTCCTTCCTGCATTTAATCTTCCACTCTTCAAGGCTTCCGTCTGTGCGCACCTGAGAGGTGTGTTTAGGTCTGTGTTTGAGTGAGTTTTCTTCTTTTTGTGTGTGCCCTCTCCTTGAAAAGGACTCTGCCCGTGAGTGGTGGCGATCTGCAAAAAAAAAAAAAAAAAAAAAAAAAAAAAAAATTACGAAAGCATATAGCTTTTTGCATATAGCTCACGAATTCATGTTTTTTTTTTTTGCATATAGCTCACTAATTCATCAGGTTTTAGCAACCTGACCCGATGTGACTCGACCGCCGTTCGAGATGGATGTGACACCTTTGAAACGTACGAAGAAGGAGCACATTCTCGCAAATGTGCACGAGCACACAGCTAAGACGTATCAAGAGATTGCTTCAGTGGTTGGTGTGAGTTTAGCAACTGTCAGCCGTGTCATCAAGTTGGCGCAGGAAACCCACAAAAGATGATGCTTTGGGGATGCTTCAGTTATTATGGTGTTGAAAACCTTCAGCCAATAGAAAGAATGATGCGCCACAATATTTTAAGGTTCTACATCAGAAAGTTTTTCCAGAGCTAAAAAAGAGGTATGCTGATGGTACTGGGATATTACAGCAAGACCCAACTCCTTGTTACACATCGAAAGTGGTGAAAAAAAATAATGACAAAGAAGCAAATACAGGTACTTGATTGGTCAAGGAGAAAATTCGTGAGCTATATGCAAAAAGTCGCCTCCGTGCTGTAGACTGTATGACTATGGAGAAGCTCATTTTGATGCTGAGTCAAGTGTGGTACAGGGATTCGAAAATCAGCAATGACGATTGGAAACAAGAAGACTCCATGTTAAACCGTGTTCAAATGCTGCTTTCAAATAGATATCCGTTACTAATGTATACGTATATGTGAGATTTGTATACATCTATATGTGAGTTACCTAAAATAAATTTAATAAATTCAATTTTTGTTTCCAATTAATTTGCACAAGGGTGTAGACCCAAGAATTAAAAAATGTTTTTATCTTGTACAAATTATTATAAACTAAAACAAGAATTAATTTTAAACAAAAACAATCCTAAAAAAATAAAATTTATCAAGATTTTCATAAATGCCAATTTTAAAAGTTTATAAAAATTCCTTATAAGGATTAAAGATTTAAAGACAAAATTTTAATTTTTAATGATATAATTTTATGAAGAATAAAAAGTTAATATTATTTTCAATACTGTTACAGTGGTCAACACATTAATAATCAAGATAATAAAGAAATTCTCTATTAAAAGACGTTCAACGACCCCTCATTAATCTTACTAATAAATACACAAAGTCGAAGGTATTTATAAGTTGATAAACGGACCAGCCACCAATTGAGATTTCCGGCCCTAATTCTGATTCCTTTCAGTGAACTCAAACCGAAGAGGTTCCGAAGGCTTTGCAACCAGTCTTGTAACAACGCTTAGGTCTTTGTATTTGTAATCAATATTAAAGCGATGCATAACCTATGATAATATATATATATATATATATATATATATATATATATATATATATATATATATATATATATATATATATATATATATATATATATATATATATATATATATATAACTCTTGATTAAATTAAACCGTATTACAGCCATGTTATAAATATCATGAATGTATCATATTACTCATACTTTATTCACTTTTTGTTAGTTTTTATTATTATTATTATTATTATTATTATTATTATTATTATTATTATTATTATTATTATTATTATTATTATTATTATTATTAATATTATTATTATTATTACTAATATTAATTATTTATTTATTATTTATTATTATTATTATTATTATTATTATTATTATTATTATTATTATTATTATTATTATTATTATTATTATTATTATTACTATAGCCAGTTCTGTGAGTGTAAATTAGATTTTTCAAGAGAAAGAATGTAATCTGAATAAAAAGGTAGAAACAGAGAGAAAAATTTACAGCAACTATATAAAGATAATCAAACTACTGAGCTTCTTATTGCCAATATTAATTAGTATAAGAATGCTGTATACTTGTGCTACAAAAGACTAATGAAGGCAGTGAAAGATAAAAGGTCAGTTCCTTTGATTATTTCGTAAGAACAAGTACAGTCATGAACAGAAGTTCGTTCCTATTAAGCTGGAAATAAATATTTATATAAAATGGAGATCATCTCAGATTCAGCCAATCACAGTTCAATTAAGCCCCTCTCAATGTTTTTATTTTCTTTTTATTCAAAATAGAGCTTTTATGAAATGATCTCCATTTTATATAAATATTTATTTCCAGCTTAATAGGAACGAACTTCTGTTCACGACTGTACATTCAGAATAGTCGAAAGTACAAGCTTTAAAATTAGACTGAAGATTAGAAATTGGTGAATTATTAAAAAAAAATTTAGTTTCAGATATGAACATGACTATATGAAAAGTGGAAATGAATCTACGTAAGGAGCAAAAGCAGTGCAAAATACGAAAATGGATTAGATTTCTGATGATATTAGGCAATTGTTGAGAAAAAAAAAAAAAAATATATATATATATATATATATATATATATATATATATATATATATATATATATATATATATATATATATATATATATATATATATATATATATATATATATATATATATATATATATATATATATATATATATATATATATATATATATATATATATATATATATATATATATATATATATATATATATATATATATATATATATATATATATATATATATATATATATATATATATATATATATATATATATATATATATATATATATATATATATATATAATATATAATATATATATATATATATATATATATATATATATATATATATATATATATATATATATATATATATATATATATATATATATATATATATATATATATATATGTACCCTGGCTAAGAAAGTGTACATTTCCTGTTCGGCAATCCTTCTGCCGATACACATTCGAGTCCCATGGGAAAAGGGAAGAGAGGCAAAAGGATGAATCGGTCCCAAAGGCCTGTCCCTCATCCATCTTTCTGGGATGAATTCTTTTGCTTGCTTGAAATATTCTTCGTCTCTGGAAGTTACAACGCTAAGACCAATAACTGCTATCTTTATATATATATATATATATATATATATATATATATATATATATATATATATATATATATATATATATATATATATATATATATATATATATATATATATATATATATATATATATATATATATATATATATATATATATATATATATATATATATATATATATATATATATATATATATATATATATATATATATATATATATATATATATATATATATATATATATATATATATATATATATATATATATATATATATATATATATATATATATATATATATATATATATATATATATATATATATATATATATATATATATATATATATATATATATATATATATATATATATATATATATATATATATATATATATATATATATATATATTATATATATCTGTGTATTGTGTGTGTGTGTGTGTGTGTGTGTGTGTGTGTGTGATACCTACTCCTTTGGGTATTTTATATCCAGCAAGAATTTCATCGTTTTCAAGATATCTGTTGATACCAATTACTAATGGATAGATTCTGAGAACATATATATATATATATATATATATATATATATATATATATATATATATATATATATATATATATATATATATATATATATATATATATATATATATATATATATATATATATATATTATATATATATATATATATATATATATATATATATATATATATATATATATATATATATATATATATATATATATATATATATATATATATATGTATATATATATGCCCCCTCCTTGAAAGGGCTCTGCCCGTGAGTGGTGGCGTCCTGTAAAATATATATATATATATATATATATATATATATATATATATATATATATATATATATATATATATATATATATATATATATATATATATATATATATATATATATATATATATATATATATATATATATATATATATATATATATTGGAAAAAATTAAGTAACATTTTTCATTTCAAATGCTTTTTTAATTAAGAAATATCAATTAAAAAAAAAAAATACTATTTGTAGCATTATTAGAATTTCTTCCATTAATTATTCCATTTGCTGAAACTCCTTAAAAACATTAATGTTCAAAAAATTAATTTAATTAGTTACGAACGCTTTCGCAATATTAAAGCAAGAACACCCATATCCTCTATTGATGGTTAGCGTTTACAGAATTATTTTCTATGTATTCAGAGACTAAACCAATTTTTCTCTATATATATTCACGTCTTTGCCCGTTAGAACATAAAAATATTTGGTGGTTTTAAACCATTTCAATAAGAGGAATTTAACCAACCTTAGGGACTCTTTGATACAAGCCTTTAGATAAGGAAGGTTTGCTAATTGTTCCTCCGTCATCGTTTCTTTACCGTCTCCAAGAACCAAATCAAGTTCTTCTTGAAGCTTCTTCTGCTTGTCTTTGTTCCGGGCGAGCAAATATAAAGTAAATCCAAGAGCGTGAGATGTCTGAAAGGATAACCAACAAATGAACCATTTTAGCCTACACTACAGTATATATACGGTATATATATATATATATATATATATATATATATATATATATATATATATATATATATATATATATATATATATATATATATATATATATATATATATATATATATATATATATATATATATATATATATATATATATATATATATATATATATATATATATATATATATATATATATATATATATATATATATATATATATATATATATATATATATATATATATATATATATATATATATACCGATACCGATATATAT
>SEYY01020963.1:52500-57500 GCA_009176605.1 Armadillidium nasatum
TTATATATATTATATATATTATTTATATATATTATATATATATATATTATATATATATATATATATCATATATATATATATATATATATATATATAAGATTAATATTATATATATTTAATATATATATATTCAAGATTGACTTCACTAAAATACAGGAATCTGATGGGAAACAACAACAGATTAATAATTACAATTAAAAAATTCATTTTAATCTATGCAATCAACTCGTATGGAAATAATTCAAAGACTTAAAGTACACAGGATGAAATTAGAAAAATAACAAGCAGCAGAGAAATGATTCAAGAGAAGATTAGTAAAGGTTCCATGCAATATATGATAACTAGGCTCATATCGACGATCGGATCATATCAGGACAACTTAAAGAAAGGGCAATAGAACTATCATTGAAACCAAGCAGTCGAAAAACATGATCTTTTAAAAAGGGTTCCGGGAGAAGAACTTTTTAAGAGCTGATAGAGAAAGATGCTGGCCCCACTGATAGGATGAAAACCCTTCCTGAGAGATGAAGAAGATAAAGTTGAAGAAGAAGACTCATAACTGAAAGAAAAATAGAATAAAATAGATAATGTAAAAACGAGTCTAGATCTACTGCTAAAAATTTTGGAAGTGGAGGAGTAATAGCAAGGCCAAGGATTGCATACATGGAAGGAATCGGAAAAGAAGTTGGTGAAAAATTTGTGTGGTAAAGGTGGATATTACGAATGCCTGAAAAATGAGAAAATGACATTTCATGAGTGCCAGTAGGAAATAGTAATAATAATCATAACAATAATAGTAATAATGATACTACCACTATTACTTCTACTACTACTACTACTACTACTACTACTACTACTACTAATAATAATAATTCAATTCAATTCAATTCGAACAGTTTATTCAGAAAAACGTACAAATAAAAGTTTGAGCTATTACATACAATAGGTCCTATACTGTTAAATACAATAATAATACAATAGGTAAATAATAATAATAATAATAATTATAATATAACAAAGTCCAGTTTCTGAAAAGGGGCTGCTAGGGGGAAAACTCTGCCGTTTCCTTTGAGCCCAAAGTTTAATACATATAAATTTGATAATTACATGTTAGGATAGGTTACTTCTAGAGTAACGAAATTCTAGATATATTGATCATGCAAGCAACAGTAACAAAGTTGTTAAATATGAAGTTTGCTACAATAATTCTAGTAGTAATAATAGTAAATGATGATATTTATTTCAAGTATTATAATAACAGTAATAGTACTAATAATAGTAATAAAATAATAATAATGATAATAAAATAATAATAATAACTAATAATAGTAATAATAATAAATAATAATAATAATAATGATAATAAATTAATAATAATAATAATAAAAAATAAAAATAGTTAAACTATAAAGTTGATAACAATTTCTATTATACACCAGTGATAAAAATAGTGATAATAATAGATTTGATAATAAAAGTAAAAAAATAGGTTGTAATATAATATTGTCAATAAATTTTAAATAATAATAATAGTTGTAATATAATATTTTCAATAAAATTTTCAATAATAATAAAGACAATAAGAATGATAAGACAGTTGCTGCACCCATTTTACCTAGTAATAATAATAATCGTATTGATGATTTCAGTATTGGAATTAATATTCTTGAATGCTATAGATTATCTGATGTAATAATATTAAGAATAGAGATAATAATCTTATTAATAAAAATATCAATGGTTAAAATAATAGCAGGTAATGTAATAATGTTGATAATAATAATAATAATAATAATAATAATAATAATAATAATAATAATAATAATAATATAATAAATAATAATAAATAAATAATAATAATAAAGCTAATAATTAAAGTATTAATAACAATAATGATAATAATAGTAAAAATAATAATAATAATAATAATAATAATAATAATAATAATAATAATAATATAATAATAATAATAATAATAATAAAAAAAAAAAAAAAAATAAAAAAAAAAAAATAATAATAATAATATTATAATATAATTATAATAATAATAATAATAATAATAATAATAATATAATAATATAATAATAATAATAATAATAATGATGATAATAACCATAATAATAATGGATCAATACGAATTTAAGTACCTTTTTTTGATTTTTGCGCGCATATGATTTTATTGATCTTTCATTTTTTATGTCATCTGGGAGATTGTTAAACAGAGTGGTAGAGGTATAGCTTACTGCTTGTCGTGCTTTAGTGAGCCTGTACAAAGGCGTTTTTAGGTTATTGTTGTTTCTTAAGATTATTCCTCTTTCAATTTGATTGTTTTGGTGATTTTGTTTTTAGGAATTCGCATGTGTTATTATTTATTACTTTGTGGATTTCCTTTAGGAGGGAGAGGTTTAGAAGATGATCAAATTGCAATATGTTAAGTTTTTTGAATAAAGGTGGTGTATGACTATAAAGGTCTCTACTGCCGCTAAGAAGTCTTATGATATGATAATAATTAATAATAATAATAATAATGAATAAAATTATTTTTTGTTGTTCCATTTTCAAAAAGTATGTATGAATATGTAAAAATAATAATAATATATAATAATAATAATAATAATAATAATATATAATAATAATAATAATAATAATAATAATAATAATAATAATAATAATAATAATAATAATAATAATAATAATAATAATAATAATAAAAATAATAATAATAATAATAATTGAAAATGCTAAATTTTATCCCACATTCTTAAAATTTTCTTTTAATGAAAGTACTTTTTTTCCTTGTTATCATTCAAGGATATTTTATTCTTTGCAATTTTTACAACTTGGGTATTGTTCAGCATGGGAACAAGAATTCTCTTATATTCTCAAGTTCTATCTAGTCTTTTAGCAAGAGGTTCCTCTATATCTTTCAAAATTACTTTTCTTTAACATGTTAATTCAGGTCTCTTTCAAATCATGGTATATAAAATAGGTACAGTCGTGAACAGAAGTTCGTTCCTATTAAGCTGGAAATAAATATTTATATAAAATGGAGATCATCTCAGATTCAGCCAATCACAGTTCAATTAAGCCCCTCTCAATGTTTTTATTCTCTTTTTATTCAAAATAGAGCTTTTATGAAATGATCTCCATTTTATATAAATATTCATTTCCAGCTTAATAGGAACGAACTTCTGTTCACGACTGTACAAGTTAGGCTTCGAAAGATTGACGTTCTTTAAATTGCATTCTACACGAGTCTCGAAAATTTTGGAACAAATTGGTTTACTGCTGATGATTAATGGAACAGAAATCAAAATAAACCAGATCAGCTCTAATATCAGTACTACGAAAGCTTCTTTTCCCATATTTTAAAAATTTCATTAAAGGACTAACTATTATTATTAAAAAAAATTAAAAAACACTTCCACTTACCATACGGTTCTTTAGAGACCTTCGACTTTAAAAAACTCTTCATGATTGTGAAAAAGCTAAACCCAGGCATCTCTGAAAAGGATCGATGAATCTTCATCTTTAATAGACGCTCGTGCAGATGTAACTCCAGACCCAGCAGACCTAGTGGTCGAACTACTTCCAAAATATGAAACATTAATAATGTTAGATGAGGTTTGATAAAAATTCCTTAAGTCAATCAAATGGAATCTTCTTAGTGGGGAAGCCATTTTTTTCCACTGGTAATCTTGTCTTTAAATAAAAAATGCCAAAAATGCAATATATTATATATCTATATATATATATATATATATATATATATATATATATATATATATATATATATATATATATATATATATATATTATATATATATATATATATATATATATATATATATATATATATATATATAGATATATATATTAATAAGAAAGAAAAGAAAAGAGACGTCACAGAATATACGAATACTAGTAGTGTGAGTTGTAAGTATGAGCAAATAGTCAAGTTTGAGGAAAGCATCTGACAGAAAATTAATGAGAGTGTCAAGAAAGATGTGTTCAAAGGAACAGCGTTCTTCTTGTAAATGAGTCAGTTTAAGAAGTGTGGTGCAGTGGTTCGACGGCCGAAAGGAGACTGGTGAAAGTCAGCGAGAGATGAAGAAATTATAATGCTTAAACCTTTAACACCACCATTTAGAGAAAAAACTGCGCAAGTAGAACTACTCCAGACACGCGAATCATAATAAATGCAAGGGTGGATGACACCCTAGTTCAGTACAAACGACTTCAGAAGGGAGAAGATTTTCCAAAAGTATCCCTTAAAAGTTCGAAATTTTAATCCTTCAAGAAAGGTATCAAAAAAAGAAATTCTGTCAGGAACGTAAACTTTATTAGTATTAAGATCAGAGAAAATAAAAATAAAATCCTCGGAAGAAATTAAATTTTCAGGCGAAGTGAGTTAGAGGAAAGTTTAAAACAGAGGCAGATCAAGATTCGTATATTTTTTAGTATTTCGAAGATTTCCCTTCATACACTTTCACTCCCATACTGCTGGCTGCAACTTAACTTATTCCTTCTGATTTTAAATACCACTATTTGATGATGAGAGTTCGGATACTAATGATATGCACATCATACCTTCAATTCTCTTTGCATTTCTAGCTGGAACAAAAACGACCTTTTTTCCGTACTGTACCTCCAAAACAATTTCATTTTTATGTACAGAGCACTACCTTTTCGTAACACCCATATGTATATATATATATATATATATATATATATATATATATATATATATATATATATATATATATATATATATATATATATATATATATATATATATATATATAATATATATATATATATATATATATATATATATATATATATATATATATATATATATATATATATATATATATATATATATATATATATAGTATATATATATATATATAATATATATATTACACCTTCAAAAACATAATTAATAATGCAAACTCCATTTAGAAAGAAATGCTACTACACAATCCCTATCAAATGAG
>SEYY01020963.1:75000-77500 GCA_009176605.1 Armadillidium nasatum
AATTATTTATTAATTTTTTTTTTAATTTAACTTTTTTTTTAATATATTTTTATTATTGCTAAATTAATAATTAATACATAATAATAATTATGTAATAATATTATAATAAATTATATTACATACTCCTTTCGGCACATTATATCCACCTAGCACAGCATCTTCATGAAGAACTCTCATATTTCCAATTAATAACGGAAAGACTCTGATATATATATATATATATATATATATATATATATATATATATATATATATATATATATATATATATATATATATATATATATATATATATATATATATATATATATATATATATATATATATATATATATATATATATATATATATATATATATATATATATATATATATATATATATATATATATATATATATATATATATATATATATATATATATATATATATATATATATATATATATATATATATATATATATATATATATATATATATATATATATATATATATATATATATATATATATATATATATATATATATATATATATATATATATATATATATATATATATATATATATATATATATATATATATATACAGAAAGCAGGTTTTTAGGTCTAGAAATCCAATATTTAAAAATAATAGATATTATTATTATTATTAATATTATTGTTATTTTATTATTAATATTATAATTATTAATTCTCACCATTTATTGTTATTTTATTATTTTTATTATTATTATTATTATTATTTTTATTATTATTATTAGTATTCATAATAATAATAATAATAATAATAATAATAAAATTAAAATAATAATAATATAATATAGCAAAATAAAGTATGATAAATATAATAATAATTATAATTATAAAATAATAAAATAATAATAACAATAATAATAATAATAATAATAATAATAATAATAATAATAATAATAATAATAATAATAATAATAATAATAATAATAATAATAATTATTATAAAATAATAATAATCATAAAATGATAATAATAATAATAAAATACCTTAGTGACTCCTTGATGCAAGCTTTCAGATAGGAAAGTTTTGCAATGTGTTCCTCTGTCAATGTTTCTTTGCCTTCTCCAAGAACAGAATCAAGTTCTTCTTGAAGCTTCTTCTGCTTGTCTTTGTTGCGGGCGAGCAAATATAAAGTAAAGCCAAGAGTATGAGATGTCTAAGAGAGGTGGAAGAAAATTTTAAGTAAAATTAAATGTTTTTTTTTTTTTTTTTTTTTTTTTTTTTTTTTTTTTTTTAAAGATTGAATTTATTTAAATTAATTTTTTTTTTTTTTTTTTTTCAAAACCTTTGAAACTAAAATTATAGTTTGTTTATTAATTCAATTAATATTTAAATATTATTTGAAAAACTCCAAAACCTAAAAGACTAATGCATTAGTACCGTGTCTATTCCTGCAAAGAACATGTCAAGCATGAATGTGACGACGTCTTTCCTTGTGAGGCCATCAGTCTGAAGGAGAGTCTCCAGCAGGGTAAGTTCCTCTACTGAATTCTCATCAACAGACATTTTCTTTGCTAACTCTTTTTCAGCTTCCACAATGCGAGAGTAAACCATACTAATATATATATATATATATATATATATATATATATATATATATATATATATATATATATATATATATATATATATATATATATATATATATATATATATATATATATATATATATATATATATATATATATATATATATATATATATATATATATATATATATATATATATATATATATATATATATATATATATATATATATATATATATATATATATATATATATATATATATATATATATATATATATATATATATCTTGTCTTTCAACTTTCCACTTTCACTAATTATCTCCAGTCTATCTCTGCCTGTCAAGTAGTTGTGTCACTCTCACTAAACTATCGCTATTACAATGGATACAGTTTTTCGTGTACAGATACGTGTAGAGGGATATGCAGACGTTTAACAAGGTTTCGGTATTTTTCCAACTCTTGTGGAAATTAGTAGATTTCTGTTCTTTGCCCTCTATAGAAATTCTTCAATTCAATTTTGCCTAAAATTGTAATTTCTTCTAAAGACTTTATTTCTGCTTTCTCTCTCTCTCTCTCTCTCTGAGATAAACTCTAAGAAGGCGTTTTTCCCTGGGGTTCTCAAAACTTGTTCTTCTGAGCTTGCACCTTGCCTTGGTAAATATGAAACGTGCTCTATGCAGAAAAATAGAGTCTCCTCTCAACCTCCAACTACCGTCCAATTTCTTTGACCTTCGTTCTTTGTAAAATTTTTGAAACTATCCTCAACATGATGATTTGGAAACATTTCAGTTCTTCTAATATTATCTCTGATCGCCAGTATGGTTTTTGCAAGAAACGCTTTACTGGTGATCTTCTTTTCTTTCTCTCTGACTCTTGGTTCTTAGCTCTTTGGCATTTCAGTGATTATTTTCCTATCGAGCTGGACGTATCGAAAGC
>SEYY01020963.1:92500-110000 GCA_009176605.1 Armadillidium nasatum
TGCAGAAGTCCAGAATTTATTCCCCCGTTTATACTCTAGTATAGATTAATATGAACTTAATATACCTCTTCTTATAGTTCTTGAGAAGGCTGTCGCCAAGGGGCTTCCCTGTCGTATAGTCAATTTTATCAAGTTCAATATTAGTGATTTCATAAGTTTAACAAAAGATAAATATTAGTTTTCTGGAGATTTGTTTTGGAAAGTAATTTATCGATGTCATAAAATCTTCTGGTTGTTGAAGAACACAATAACTTCATTGCCTATGAGCAGCCTCCAACCTTATTGTCATGTTAATGAGAAAAAAGATCTAAAACTTATATTATCGTAGATATCAGGGTTGGTAGAAAGCGTTATTTATATAAATCTAATTAAATTTACAGAACAGGAGAAAGGTTCTGGAGGTAGACAAAACCGCTAATCTCAAACAATGAAAAACAGTAATAAGCAAAAACTTTTGCTAAAAAGATATTCGGGCATTAATCCATAACACAGTTATGATTGAATACTTGAGATTGACAAGCAAGGGTATATATGGAATCCAAGAAACGTAGAAAAGAAAGAAAAAAAAAGCATTCAATCCTTCCTAAAGCTTAAAAATGAAATGTCTGAATAAAAAAAAAAATAAAAATATTGCATTAAATCAAAAAGATAAGTTAAAGGTTAAAGCAAATTAACAATATGCTCCCATCAAAATGTCAGAGATAAAAACAAAGATAGAGGTAGCAAAAGGTTTTAGAAAAAGTGTAAAAGCTTTTTAACTGATGAAGAAACAGTTACAGTGTAAATGTGGACAGTTACGTATTTCAAGTAAGTTCATTTAATGGTAATGTTTCAATATTAATAACTTGTGCTAACATAGTTATTATATATTATAATGAAAATTTTAATAAATATTAAATAAATTTAATAATTATTTTAATAATAATATTAATAAATTTAAATAATAAATTTATTTAAATAATTAATAAAATAATTAAATAATATTTTAATATTTTTATAATTTTAAATGATAATTTTAATAAATATTAAATAAATTTAATAATTATTTTAATAAATAGTTATTATAATTTATAATAATTTTAATAAATATTAATAAATTTAATAATTATTTTAATAAAGTTTTTATAATTTATAATGATAATTTTAATAAAATTAAATAAAAATTTAATAATTATTTAATAAATATTCTAATTTAAAATGAATAATTTAAATATTAAATAAATATAAAAATAATAAAAAAAAAAAAAAAAAAAAAAAAAAAAAAAAATATAATTTAATAATATAAATAAATATTAATAATTATTAATAATATATTTAAATATAAATAATAAAATTAAATAAAAAAAAAAAAAAAAAAAAATAAAAAAAAAAAAAAAAAAAAAAAAAAAAAAATATTTTTAATAAATATTTATTCTAATTTACAATGATAATTTTAATAAATATTAAATAAATATTTAATAATTATTTTAATAAATAGTTATTATAATTTATGATGATAATTTTAATAAATATTAAGGATAATATAAATAAAATTAAATTAATAAAAAAATTAAATTTAATAATTATTTGAATAAATAGTTATTATAATTTATAATGATAATTTTAATAAAAATTAAATAAAAATTTAATAATTATTTTAATTATACAAGCTCGCAGTCATCGAAACCTAAGGTTATTAACATAATGGTCCACGTAACTTTTACTGTCCACACGTCTGTCCTATTTGAATATGTCCTTTTCAAATCATTTTCGGGACAGATTTGTCCACAAAATTGTATTCGTTTATTTCTTGCAATTTTATATAATACAATCAAATATATTTCACCACCACTAGGTTAGGATAGGTTAAGTAAATTTAGATTAATAATTAAAAATAAAATGTTCAGCTCTTATGCATCTACATTCATATTAATTAATAAAATTTTAACAAAATTTTAAGTCCGAAGTCAGAAACATCAAAGTTCGTAAAACCAATCGAAAGTCTGCAACCTGGTTAAAGTTTTAATTTATTCACTTACTTTAGTGCGTCTATTTTTTTCATATTTAAAAAAGAAATCATATATATATATATATATATATAATATATATATATATATATATATATATATATATATATATATATATATATATATATATATATATATATATATATATATATATATATATATATATATATATATATATATATATATATATATATATATATATATATATATATATATATATATATATATATATATATATATATATATATATATATATATATATATATATATATATATTAATATATATATTATATATATATATATATATATATATATATATATATATATATATATATATATATATATATATATATATATATATTATATATATATATATATATATATATATATATATATATATATATATATATATATATATATATATATATATATATATATATATATATATATATATATATATATATATATATATATATATATATATATATATATATATATATATATATATATATATATATATATATATATATATATATATATATATATATATATATATATATATATATATATATATATATATATATATATATATATATATATTATATATATATATATATATATATATATATATATATCGTTTACCGTGGCTCAAACGGTAAAGTGATTGACTCACGTGCTTGAGGGCGCCGGTTCGATCCACTTCGGGATCCTAGGTATATACTACCTAGAAAAGTTCCTCTCCTCGAATAGGGCAATGCCCGTGAGATGTGAACTTTATTAAAATATATATATATATATATATATATATATAATATATATATATATATATATATATATATATATATATATTATATATATATATATATATATATATATATATATATATATATATATATATATATATATATATATATATATATATATATATATATATATATATATATATATATATATATATATATATATATATATATACTATATATGAGGAGACTAAAATCGAGGACGACAAGGACTAGCCACCCGGCCTTGTGATTTCTCTGCCAAAGGCTTGTAATAACTCTAGAACCAGCATTGGGAACCATAGCTAGAGAAGCACAATCTTCTGGAGAGCTCTTGGAGAGATTGTTTAGAAGTTAGCTGGAAAACGATGCTGGTTCCTACTGAAAGGGTGAAAACCCTACCTGAGAGTTTCTATAAGACTCATGGACCGGCATTGAGACTAACGACAGAAATACATGATCTTTTAGAGGGCTCTGGGAGAACTTTTAAGAGCAGTTGGGGAAAAGATGCTGGTTCCACTGACAGGTAACAACCCTTCCTGGGAGAGGATGTAGATGTAGAGTTATAATATATATATTATATATATAATATATATATATATATATATATATATATATATATATATATATATATATATATATATATATATATATATATATATATATATATATAATATATATATATATATATATATATATATATATATATATATATATATATATATATATATATATATATTATATATATATATATTATAGATAGTTTAATTGAATTTGTTTTTTTAAGAGCTACTAAGCAACCCTTTGACTTTCCCAAATTTTAATATTAGACGAATACTTATTTCAAATGCATTCCCTTCAATAAAACTAGACAAATTAGAATAAACGTCTGGACGGTGAAAGTTACAAGTACCCACATTAATTTCAAAGATTACGTGCACAATTTGAAGGCTTATTTTACATATTAAATAATATTGTTGCTGAAAAAAATAATAATAATATATATATATATATATATATATATATATATATATATATATATATATATATATATATATATATATATATATATATATATATATATATATATATATAGTATATATATATATATATATATATATATATATATATATATATATATATATATATATATATATATATATATATATATATATATATATATATATATATATATATATATATATATATATATATATATATATATATATATATATATATATATATATATATATATATATATATATATATATATATATATATATATATATATATATATATATATATATATATATATATATATATATATATATATATTCATAAGCATCGTTCATTACCCTTGCTAAAACGACGCACATTTCAAGCTCGGCTATTCTTCTTCCAATACACATTCGAGTCCCGTGAGAAAATGGAAGAGCGAATAGGGATGAATTGGTCCCAATGGTCTGTCCCGCATCCAACGTTCGGGAATAAACTCTTCCGAATGTTTGAAATATTCTTCTTCCCTCGAGGTTATGAGATAGAGTGCAGAAACAACATACTTCGTTCATTTTAAACAATATATATATATATATATATATATATATATATATATATATATATATATATATATATATATATATATATATATATATATATATATATATATATATATATATATATATATATATATATATATATATATATATATATATATATATATATATATATATATATATATATATATATATATATATATATATATATATATATATATATATATATATAGAGAGAAAGAAAGAGAGAGAGAGAGAAAGAGAGGGGAGGAGAAAATACAGTTGTTTTCAATTTCTCAAAAACTCAGTCCCTCCATCTCTCTATTCGATACAACCTTCCACACAACTATAACATCTTCAAAAACAAACATCTCAAACTTTTGTCTGTCGTTAACATTCTCAATGTTTCTTTTTCTTGGAAGGATCACTTTACTTCATTTTCAAAACAAACTTCTGAAAGGTCGGGTGTTCTAAGGAGCCTTTGGGATTTCTTCACGCTATCCCAGTTCCTTTCTTTATAGGAGTGCTGTTCGATTCTGCATTGAGAATGCCTCGCCATTCTGGAGTGATTCCTTTCATATAGCTTTTCTTTTAAAATGCAAAACCTATGAGTTTTCGTCCTATCAACTCTTTGGCTCTCATTAACTCTCTCCAGTTTCTTTTTGCCCATCGAATTTGTGAGTCACTCTCTCTCTCTCTCTCTCTCTCTCTCTCTCTCTCTCTCTCTCTCTCTCTCTCTCTCTCTCTCTCTCTCTCTCTCTCTCTCTCTCTCTCTCTCTCTCTTCAAGCGCTATCACAATAGACACTGCTCTTCTGAACTCTCATGTCGCATACCTCCTCCATATGAGAAAGGCTCGTGCGACACACCTTTCTATACAGTCTCATCCTTTCTCTGTCCAATCTCTTACCTCAGGCATAACCAATTTGCTAAATATTGCAAGTAAAGTTTGGAACACACTCCCTCTATATGTTTTCCCAACTTCCTTTGGCTTACACATCTTCAAACACCGTGTATCTGAACATGTCAGCATTTAACTTGATCAGAATTCCTGTATTTTCCCAACTCTGGGGGAAATTAGTAGGTCTCTGGCCTTTGTCCTCCAGAGGGGAAATAATATATATATATATATATATATATATATATATATATATATATATATATATATATATATATATATATATATATATATATATATATATATATTATTCGTAGGGATTTTTCTTAAAATGGATGAATTTTTTTTATCATGTCTCCTGTTGTCATTAACCCTTAAATCATCTTTGAACTGTTCATCATATTTCTTTATGTAATTAATAATAATGCAACGCATAATTTTCTGAAAAACCTTTTTATATTAATTAAATAACTCTCCCGATTGAAGAAAGTTCATGTAATGCTTCATAAAACTGTTGAATATCTCTCACTTAGAGGGCTAATGTGTAGTACATCTTTTCAATCTGCTGAATAACTTTCCCGTAGAGGAAATTTCAAGTAATTCATCTTTTCAAACAATTAAATATTTATCGCGTTGAGGAAAGTTCGAGTAACACATCTTCCAAACTGTTAAATACATTTCCCGTTGAAGAAAGTTCATGTAATACTTCATTCAAACTGTTAAGTACCTTTCCCGTTGAAGAAAGTTCGTGTAATACTTTCTTCAAACTGTTGTTAATTAAATACCTCTCTCGTTGAGGAACGATTGTGTAGTACATAAATTCAGTCTGCTAAATAACTTTCCCGTTGAGGAAAGTTCAAGAAATATATTTTCTTCAAAGAATTAAATATTTGTCCTATTGAGGAAAGTTCAAGTACTATATCTTTCAAACTGTTAAATACCTTTCCCGTTGAGGAAAGTTCATGTAGTACTTTATTTAAACTGTTAAATATCTCTCCCGTTGAGGAATGATTGTGTAGTACATCTTTTCGAGCTGCTGAACAACTTTCTCCTTGAGGAAAGAAGTAATACATCTTTTCCTTTATTTAAACTGTTAAATATCTCTCCCGTTGAGGAATGATTGTGTAGTACATCTTTTCGAGCTGCTGAACAACTTTCTCCTTGAGGAAAGAAGTAATACATCTTTTCAAACAAATAAATATTTATCCCATTGATGAAAATTTGTATAATGCATCTTTTCAAAGAGTCTCTATGCTTCTTAATTCGGTTCACACACCTTCCAAGCTTAAAAACTCTGCACACTGCACACCATTACACTTACACTCTGCACACACTGCTAAAACCTGGTAGAAAAATATCTAAATTCGTCTTTGTGATAATTTTCAATTAACTGCACACTTTCAAACACCACTGTAATGAAAAAGAATTTTTTTTTTTTTTTTTTTTCCCAGGCTGATCAATTCAATGGAGTTATACGGCTCTTACCTACCAAAGGAGACATTAAAAATTCTAGAAATGAGACAAACATCTGTAGCTATAAATTTTTCAATAATAATAATAATAATAATAATAATAATAATAATAATAATATAATAATAATGATGATGATGATGATGAATGAATAATAATAATAATAATAATAATAATAATAATACGATAATAATAATAATAATGATAATAATAATGATAATTACGATAATAATAATAATAATAATAATAATAATAATAATAATAATAATAATAATAATAATAATAATAATAATAATAATATAATAAATAATAATAATAATAATAATAATAATAATAATAATAATAATAATAATAATAATAATAATAATAATAATAATAATAATAATAATAATAATATATAATCAATAATAATAATAATTTCAATAATAATTACAATAATAATAATAATAATAATAATAATAATAATAATAATAATAATAATAATAATAATAATAATAATAATAATAATAATAATAATAATATAATAATAATAATAATAATTCAATAAAATATTTTTTTTTAATAAAAAAATAATAAAAAAATTAATAATATAGATTATATATATATATATATATTATATATATATATATATATATATATATATATATATATATATATATATATATATATTATATATATATATATATATATATATATATATATATATATATATATATATATATATATATATATATATATATATATATATATATATATATATATATATATATATATATATATATATATATATATATATATATATATATATATATATATATGGGTATGTGTGCGTGTATGTTTATGTGTGTGTGTGTGTGTGTGTGTGTGTGTGTGTGTGTGTGTGTGTGTGTGTGAGTAAAGATACCAAATAAAAACAGATTCGTAAATGAAGAAATACTTTGCACTTTATGGCCTGTTAAAATGAAGTCACTCAAAAATGTAACAACCTCCATTGTCACCAAAGTATTAACAGAAACTGTTGAGAGTAACCTTGAATTCAAACTTGCAACTGTAAAGACCTTGAAGGTTCATTTGATAAATATTTTTATCAAATTTATAAAGCATTCGATTCCGGTACTTCAAGAACATATATATATATATATATATATATATATATATATATATATATATATATATATATATATATATATATATATATATATATATATATATATATATATATATATATATATATATATATATATATATATATATATATATATATATATATATATATATATATATATATATATATATATATATATATATATATATTATATATATATATATATATATATATATATATATATATATATATATATATATATATATATATATATATATATATATATATATATATATATATATATATATATATATATATATATATATATATATATATATTATATATATATATATATATATATATATATATATACGGTTCTGCATTACTTTTCTTGTTTTGTCTCTTCTCTTGTTTCTCCTGATGGTTCTGTTTTTTCCTTACACTATTAAGTCTGAACCCTTCCTCCACACTTAAGGTTCTTGCTCAACCTTGAAGCGTTGTTATGAATTTCTCTTTTCTGCACCAGGAGTTTTAATCTGTTGAATCATCTTGCCTTTTCCAGGCCTTAGTTTCTTGCTCAACTTTGGAGGATTGAAGTTGTTTCTTCTTCTATTCACCAGGAGGTTCTATTCTCCTGAATCCTCTTACTTCTGTACTGCTGAGTCATGCTTGCAATGGCCACTTCATAATCAGTCCACTGTTATTTTTGATAATTCCATTTTGATTTACACAGTTTATTGAGAAATTTTAGAAAAACTTGTTCAACAGAAAATAGCCCTTGTTAAGGAAGTTGAACTAAGAGTGACTGACTATCTGTATTACAGAAACTAAATTTTTTATATCTTTAATAAAGAAAAGGATCCATACATGATTCTTAAAGCCTCTCACAATTATACCATCAATAGAGTTTCTATATTCATACTTTTCATTGGTGTCAGAATTCAAAAAGAACTCGGAAACAAGTTTTTTCAAAGCACTAAATAATTACCTGCTTTCCTGAGGTCTCTTTTTTTATTTGGAAAGCAAGCATCATGTTAGGTATAAAACAAGTGACATTGCTCATATTGAAAGAATGTGTTTTAGTATTTGCTTTTTTTATCGAATTACTCTCTCTAATCAATCCTGTTTAATATCCTTCTGATTCCTAAATAGTTGCATCGCATCGTTTACAATAGTTATTAAAATTACCTTTCTAGGGTCTTCGTTTTACAACACAATCTAATTCTTTCTTCTATCAACTTCATCCCATTCTAGAATGAATGTTCATTATTTCATTTTTATCACCTGTGTGATATGAAACGCATTTATTCTTTCAAGTCTGAACTTTCAAAAGTTGTTGTTCTGGGGCGTAGCAGCCTTTAACAGGGTTAGTGATTTGAATCACTAAAAAGTAATATGTTTCTTTCTGAGTTCTAGTGAGAAAAATAACTTTTACTTGAGCATTTTCTCAATCTTCGCCAAAACTCTGTATATATATATATATATATATATATATATATATATATATATATATATATATATATATATATATATATATATATATATATATATATATATATATATATATATATATATATAGTATTTGTGCTACGTGAAGTACTATTAGAGTAAAATTATTACGACACTTACTCCTTTGGGTACTTCAAAACCCCCAAAAACTACATTTTCTTCTAACAATCTTGAAACTTGAGGTGCCACTGGAAACAACCTATATATATATATATATATATATATATATATATATATATATATATATATATATATATATATATATATATATATATATATATATATATATATATATATATATATATCAGGGACGTGCCATCTAGGTAGGCAAGGTAGACAGTGCCTACCCTTAACAAAATAGGTAAGTAGCAAAATATTCCTTCTGGGGAATCTTATAAAACTAATTCGAAACAATTTTTAAGGTTAATCTGATTATTTAGCATAAAATGCAAAATATTTAAATTTTTTGTATATTATTTAGGCATAATTTGCCCTGTATTTCAATCTCAGTGTGAATGCTACGAAGTATTATTTTTACCCCCACGTGCTGGATATACTCCTTCAACTCCGTTTCTTTATGAGCTATAAAGGCAGAAGCAAATCTGCCTTCAGCCCAGTGTCTCAGCGTCTTCTGTTCTGAGATGTCTGTGCTCGTTTGTTTTACAATTTTTTCAGTTGTAACTCATTTGTTTTATTTGCATTGCATTTGTTTTATTTGCATACTTTCCAAACATGGATAGTGAATATCTTAAAACATTTTCTAAAATGGCTTATGAAGAAAAGAGACAAATTAGGAAAAATGCTAGACCAACACCAAAACTTTGCGATCTTTAAACAGCGGAAAGAAACAAAAATTATTAGAGCATTTCAAACTATTTGGTACAGAAAGGAAGAGTGGTTGTGTGTTTGTATTACATCAAAAAGGTTCTTTTGTTTTCCATGTTTACTATTTTCGATATCTAGTGAATTTGAAGAAAAATTGGCACAACATTTACAGAAATCGTCAGTTTTTTTTCTAATAAGATACAAAATGACTTTATTAAAGCAGTAGGAAAGAATGTTGAAAATATAATTAAAGAAGAAGTCGCACGAGCACCAACCATTCATTCCCATAGAAGTGGATGAAACGACAGATATTCATGTACAGCTCAGCATTTTGCGGTATTGAGATTCTTGTTACGTTGGACTCTGATATTAAAGAAGTATTTATAGGATTTATTGGACTGCCTACCCTAATGTAAAATTAAGTAATTATCTTAATTTAAATTTTCATATATTTTATTAAAATAAAGTCATTTAAATAAACAATAATTTTTCTCTGTTTGTAACGATTATTTTCTGTGTTAATGTAATATTTGCAAATGAAAGAATTTTTATGATGAGTTTGTTGTGTATTTTTTATTAAATTAATTAAAAGTGGAAAACTAACTGTTTGTTTTCTTGAACCTTTCCCAACTCTTAAGATAAACTTCAGAAGGTATCAAAAAAGGTAGTTCTAATAATTCACTTTATCTACAAGCCAAAAGAAGCTAGAAGCAGAAGCTTCCAGCAGAAAACCATCTCCCTCCAAGAACTTGAATAGGTAGCTTGACACTCTTTTGTCCTCAGGCTTCCTAACACAGTAAGAACCTCAGAGAAACCCATCCTGGGGATCAAAAAGTACCTACCGCCTCTGCCCTTCAAAGGATTGTGGTTCCTCCCTTGAAGTGGCCTTTCCAACAGAGGTAGCCGTTGCGAAAGGCCTGAAGAGAAGTGGTGGCTACCACACGCCTACCAGTCGGCACATCGGTCAGCGAGAGGACACGAAGAACACCCAGCCTCCTGAAGATCCCTCTCCTTCCCCACTTAAGAGAGAAAAGCACCGGTGCCCCAGGTCCTATATAAATTGGTGACAAGGGCCCCTAAATATATATTTGAAAATAAAAATTTATTTTAATGTTTCAAGGATAAGTGAGAAGAGAGAGTCTAAAAGAGCTGGACTCGAATCCAAAGATAAATATTTTATTACACTTGAAATTGCAACACAATTATAATATCTCAGAACTGGAGCCAGACACAGACACAGACCCAACTATGAACAAAAAATAAACTTTTCCTGAGTTTCCTTTATTGATCCACAGAATTTTATCTTTACAATGGACAACTAACCTTTGGGATTCCTTAATGCAAGCTTTTAAATAGGAGAGCTTTGACAATTGAGTCTCCGTCATCACTTCTTTTCTATCCCCAAGAATAATGTCCAATTCTTCCTGAAGCTTCTTTTGTTTGTCTTTATTGCGTGCTAACAAATATAATGTAAAACCGATTGAGTTCGAAGTCTGAAACAGATAACAGTGAAAGAAGAAACACAATTAAAATTATTTCTTATATTTTTGGGAGAAATTATGTTAATTTCTATTTTCTATTCATGAAAAGAATGTTATTTTTTCACGTTTCCTCTTATTTATCCTTTATAATTAAAAACAATCATATTTTAGAAGTAACTTCCTGTTATGAAAAATGTGAAAATGAGATGAGTTTTACTTTAAATAATCTTGAAGAAATTACTATCATGTCCAATAGTGATGACGTTGAAAAGAACAAAAATAAAAACTAAGTTGTAAATTACATTAATTTTTATTAACTGGTCACATCTCCCTCCTCCCCACACACACCCACACACACCCACACACACAAAAGTATAAACATCATAACAATCACTGGCATTGTTGGGAATGAGATAGATGATTAGCTTAAATATGGCCTTGAATAATGTGTTGATTTCAAAAAAATCATTAGAAATAAGCGTTGTTCAGCTACATTAAGAGCTGTTAAGAGTTCTTTAAAATGACTCAAAGAGTTTACAGGTCAAATGAAATGAATCTTTAGAAAGGAAGCCGTGGGAGGCTTTTAAAACTTTGAATTGTGGTTTCAAATAATGAAATAACAGAATTATTTATTAAATTTAGATTTCAGAATATTACATTTAACAAATTACTGAGAGATATTTTAATAAAAATGAATATGTTAAGAACATTAAGAATGTGTATTAGGTAATTTTGAGATATTTCTGTTAGACTGTTTCTGATTAAGCAAGCTAGGACCAATAGTCACACACATTGCAGAAGGAGGTAATATTTTGAATAACAGCTAAGATATGGTATTTCCAACCATTTTTTTGTTTATGGACACTCTTGATTGGTAACTTACATATGTGGGTCCCCATATAATCATAAAAAATATTCCTAAATTAAATAATTAAAAAATCCTTTTAGAACCCCCTCAAAGCTTCTGTGCTCCCAGGGGGTTCCATTTAGACCTCGGTTAGGAAACGCTAAATGAACACGGAGAAAGAAACAGGTTAAATTGTAGTAAGGTATTTGATAAATTTAATAGTTGATTGAATAATTTTCTTATACGAATAGGCATGACAGAAAAAGAAAATCAAATGACTATAAAAATAAATAGAAATAAGTAGCGATTAAAAACTTACTGCATCTAATCCTGCAATGAACAAGTCTACCATAAAAGTAACAACGTCTTTCTTCGTTAATCCCTCAGTCAAAAGGAAGGTTTCTAGCAAACTTAGATCCTCGTATGATTCTCTGTTTCTTAAATTATTTTCTGCTTCATTTACACAAGTAAGCACATCTCTGTATATATATATATATATATATATATATATATATATATATATATATATATATATATATATATATATATATATATATATATATATATATATATATATATATATATATATATATATATATATATATATATATATATATATATATATATATATATATATATATATATATATATATATATATATATATATATATATATATATATATATATATATATATATATATATATATATATATATATATATATATATATATATATATATATATATATATATATATATATATATATAAGACAGAAACTTTTTCCCGCACGCCAGGATACGAAATAACTAACAAGAGCGTCGCCGTTAGACAATGTACAGAAGGCTTTGTCACCGAGCTATGCCACCTCCAAGGTTTTCAAGCTCTTCTGCTCGAATCACTGTAGCAACTCGTTACCTATTAGAATTCATAGTGGGGGGTGCTTGGAACCTCTACTGAGGCAACTGAGCATTCTACTGGGGTGTTTATGGGTTACAGGAGAAACCAACCAAAGTCAAGCAACGCCAACATGGGCACAACAACTGTTGCGACGTAATTAGTTTCGAAAGACAACAGCGTCACCGAATACTGGCTAAAAAAATTTCTGTCTTATAGGCTATTTTTTTTTTTTTTTTTTTTGCAACAGATGTTGTGCCCATGTTGGCGTCGTTTTACTTTGGTTGATTGCTCCTGTAACCCAGGAGCACCCCAGCAGAATTCCCAGTAGCCCCAGTAAGGGTTCCAAGCACCTTAATATGGATTTTAATATGCATATATATATATATATATATATATATATATATATATATATATATATATATATATATATATATAT
This sequence comes from Armadillidium nasatum, assembly GCA_009176605.1. Classification (NCBI taxonomy): domain Eukaryota; kingdom Metazoa; phylum Arthropoda; class Malacostraca; order Isopoda; family Armadillidiidae; genus Armadillidium; species Armadillidium nasatum. The sequence goes on from SEYY01020963.1 coordinate 106,304, forward strand.
ATATATATATATATATATATATATATATATATATATATATATATATATATATATATATATATATGCGTGCATGTGTGTGTATTCATATTAATTATCAAAAAAAAAGTTTGGATAATTTATCTGGATCGGATCATGGAAGAAAGCCAAGAGCAAGGGTTACAAGACTAAAAACTAGGCCTTGTAATTAATGTTTACTGCTTGCAACAACTGCAGGATTGGCACTGAAGCCAACGAACTACTTCTCCTCTCAGGCTTCCCATGTCTCTACCTGTGATTACTCATAATCGGGTGCATGGGATCCTGAAATCTTTAAACGTCAGGAGGGTCAGTGGCTCGGAAGGAGTTACCCCTCGGTTCTGAGGGATTGTGCTTCCGAGTTGGCTCCTGTCCTCTATCATCTCTACTCTCTATGCCTTAATATTAATATTTTTTCTCAGTGCTGGAAGCGCTCATATGTTCAGCCGATTCCGATTAAAGGTAACCGATCTGACCTTCTAACTATCGACCTATAGCTCTCACTTGTGTTCTTTCTAAAACTTTTGAAACTCTCCTTAACTCTCATTTCCCGTACCATTTGGAGTTTGATTCTCTTCTCTTAGACCATCAGTATGGTTTTTGACGCTCGAGGTCAACTGGTGAAATACTTTTCTATCTCGCTGATTTATGGTCTTCTGCCCTTAGGGAATTCGGGGGAGTCTTCTGTGGTAGCGCTTGACATATCCAAGGCTTTTGACCTGGAATGGCATGCGTCGCTGCTCTCTAAGTACCCTTCCTTTGGGTTTCCTCTTTCTCTTTGCTTACTCTTGTCTAGTTTTCTCTCTGATTATTCCATTTCGGCACTTGTAGATGGAGCGACGTCTTCCTTTCCTGTCAATTCAGGCATTCCTCAGGGCTCTGTTTTGTCTCCAACTTTATTCTTACTTTTCATTAACGACCTTTTCAACTGAACTTCTAACTCTGTTCACTCATGCTGATGACTCAACTCTTCATTCTTCTACTCATTTCAAATTTGCTCCCTCTTTTGATTCTAGAGTTGCTTCTCGTCTTCAACTTTCCTATTCTATTCTTGATGATCTGGATGGGATTTCTAGGTGGGGTCATAGCAAACATGAAATTTAACTCTTTAAATACTCAACTTCTTCACATCTTCCTCTCAAACGCACTTCCCAACTTTCCGATCTTCTTCGATGATTCTCCCGTCCCACCTGTAAAAAACATTAACATTCTTGATCTAAGCATAAACAATAAATTGTCTTGGAAACCACATAGCACAATGGTTGCTAAGTCGGCCTCTAAGAAGCTGGTAATACTGTTCAGGACGCGAGAATTTTTCTCTTCTGAGCAGTGCCTCTAATTATATAAAAGTTTTATCCGCACTTGTATGAAGTACTCTTCTCACATTTGAGAGTCTCTGGTTTCTCCTCTCTTCAGGATAGGGTTGAGTCTAAAGCTAAAAGATAAATAAACTATCCTCGACTTTCAAACTCTCTTGACCCCCTATCTCTGAGACGTGACGTTTGCGCACTATCTCTTTTCCATAGCTACTACAATGGCAGGTGCTCGAGGGAATTTTCCTCTCGCACTCCACCACCATTGCGTAGCCCACGTAGAACAAGGGGTGCCCTACTTTCTCACGAACTTTGTGTGGATATTGGAAACCCCAGGCTTTCCCGTTGTTGTACCTTCTTCTTTCCAGCCATCTCTGTTCTGTGGACTCCTTACCTTCATCTAATTTTCCTCCAGCATTTAATCTTCCTCTCTTCAAGGCTTCCGTCTGTGTCCATCTGAGAGAAGCTCGTTATGTTCGGAGCTGGCTGTTCTATTCTTCCCTTCCCTTTTATATGAACCCTCCTTGAAATGGGCTCTTCCCATGAGTGGTGATCTTCCGTAAAAAAATAAATAAATAAATAAATAAATAAAAAAAAAAAAAATAAAAATAAAAAATAACAATAACTTTCGTAATAACCTATTACGAATAAATAACCTAAAATATCTGCAATTTCCTTAATAAAAACGTTTTTGATTTAGTTCCCAAAGTTTTTGACTCATTTCCCAATACATTTTGTAGCCGTCTGTGCGAATACGCCCTTGAGGAAGCTTGTTTTCGGAGGAAAATTTTGGACAATGCTCCATTTTATAAAAATGCGCGGCCTAAGACGATGCCAGCTTTGTTGTGATTACAGTGATTCAATTGATAGAATTACAACACATTGCATTTAAAGGTGTGCATCACCTTTTTCCACTGCATCCAACAATATATTACATATCTTAAGAAACCATAATCTGTACAATTATCAGTTCAGCTACTGTTATCTATATGGTAATTGCAAAATTCAGATTGTTCTCTGCATAGTGATTAATGGTCAGCTGTTTTTCTCTCTCATATCACCAATTTCAACTATAGCTTTGAGCTGTGACTCCTCTATTTCAGCTAGCTACAGTCCAACTGAGCTTTTCTCCCCGATTGAACTCATATACCTTTATGTATTGTAACCTGATTGAATAAAATTGTTATGTTGGTAAAGACTTTTGTACACTCAACCTTTAACATCATTTCTGTGAAGAACCATATTTTTACATCAGCATCTAACCACAATAATTAAATTTTAAAAAATATAGCAACTCACGGTTATTGCCCCGTTCGATGGGGAATATTTCTAGGTACTTTCCACCAAGGACCTACTACATACGAGGTCGAACCAACGCCATTAATCAAGTGAGTCATACGCCCTACCTTTACACCACGGTGGATTATAATTAATTGATTCTTAAAATTGGACAAACTCTATTATAAAAAAAAAATTTCAACACTTTTGTTTTCCTGTTTTAAATTCTAAAATTAATATTTTAAAGTGATTTTCAAATTCATATACAGACCTAAGGAAAACATCATGGTTTTCAGCGAGTTTCTTCAAGGTTGGAGAAGGAAGATATTTCCACCAAGGAAATTCAAAATGGGTGATGGTAACCAATTCGAATATAATGTTGACTGTTCTAATTAATCTTTCTTGCTCTGAATCTACTGCAACATTTGGATTCAAACAGCCAAGTCGACGGTCAAGGGCTACTGTTCCGATAACTGAAAAGATGACAATTACATATATATATATATATATATATATATATATATATATATATATATATATATATATATATATATATATATATATATATATATATATATATATATATATATATATTATATATATATATATATAATATATATATATATATATATATATATATATATATATATATATATATATATATATATATATATATATATATATATATATATATATATATATATATATATATATATATATATATATATATATATATATATTATATATATATATATATATATATATATATATATATATATATATATATATATATATATATATATATATATATATATATATATATATATTATTATATATATATATATATATATAATATATATATATATGATTCTATTAAAATTAACATCCGCATCGGCATTGCGAAAATTATACATCCGCTTCCGCATTATGACGAAAATTCTATATCCGCATCCTCATCCGCAAATAAGAAAATATGACATGCGATCAATCACTAATTATATATATATATATATATATATATATATATATATATATATATATATATATATATATATATATATATATATATATATATATATATATATATATAT
>SEYY01020963.1:115000-117500 GCA_009176605.1 Armadillidium nasatum
TATAATAATAATAATAATAAGTAATTATTAATTATTATTATTATTATTATTATTATTATTATTATTATTATTATTATTATTATTATTATTATTATTATCATTTATTATTATTATTATTATTATTATTATTATTATTATTATTATTATTATTATTATTATTATTATTATTATTATTATTATTATTTATTATTATTATTATTTTTTGTTTTCTTTATAAGCTTTCAGCCCATTCTAAAGTTTTTCCGAAAGAATATTAAAAATACGTATTACTGAAGTACTAAAGAACCTATTTCAATTAGGTTTAAATAACAATTAATAATAATATAATGATTATTATTATTATTATTATTATTAAATTATTGTAATTATTTTTATTATTATTATTATTATTATTATTATTATTATTATTATTTTATTATTATTATTATATTATTATTATTATTATTATTATTATTATTATTATTATTATTATTATTATTATTATTATTATTATTATTATTATTATTATTATTATTTTTCTCGTTATTATTATTATTATCTTTTATTACAATAATTTTATTATGTTGCTATCATTATTAATATTACTATTATTATTGTCACCTATTATTTATTAAGGGGGTTCATTTAATTATAGTGAGAATCTGATGGTATTCACCAGGGGAGACGTTCTAAACTGAAGAAGAAAAAAAACAAACAAATTTTGGTGTAACATTACAATTTCTCACAAACACCTTCAACCTTAAAACAAAGAACAATTGGCTGTTATAATAATGATAATAATAATAATAATAATAATAATAAATATAATATAATATATAATATAATATATATATATATATATATATATATATATATAATATATATATATATATATATATATATATATATATATATATATATATATAATAATATAATTATATATAATAATATATATATATTAATCATATATAATATAATAATATATATATTATTATTTATAAATTTTTTTTATATAAATTGTTTAAAAATAAATTAAAGATTAAATATACACACCATTTAATCCATTGTGTTTTAAAATTTTGATCTTAAGAAATTCTTTAATTGCTGATAATTTATTTAACCCTGCCAATTCTGATATAGGTTTTATTTTATCAGTTCTAGCAGTTGGTGTACTTGATTTCAATTCTGCAGATGTAGAATAATGCCTTGATCCTATTTTATCAGAGTGAAATACGTCATAAATTTTAAGAGTAGGTCTGCATAAATTTTCTTTTATCATAAAGATTCTTTTTGATGTCATTGTAATAGCCATGCTTGGATTTTAATTGAATTTAAATAATTTTGCTGACAAAAGTAATATATATATATATATAGATATATATATATATATATATATATATATTATAATAATATATATTATATATATATATATATATATTAATATATATTATATATATAATATATAAATAATATATATATATTTATATATATATATTATAATATATATTTTATTTTTTATATAAATATATATAATTTATTAATATTATATTATATATATATATATATATATATATATATATATATATATATAATATATATATATATATATAATATATATTATATTATATATGATGGAGAGAGAGAAGAGAGAGAGAGAGAGAGAAATTTATTTTCCAAAAAGCATAAAGTCTATAGAAGAAGTTACTATTTTAGATATAAATGAGTTGGAGGGGGTTGAAGGAACAGAAATAGTGCCGGAAAGTGTTCGGCTTTAGAAGAAGGCAAAACAGCAGTTGTGCCGTCAAATGATCCTAGAAGTATAGTTGACATTTTTTTATGCAAAATGCCGGAAAGGATGTGAGGAAGAGGATGCAGAAAGAATATTGCATTTTCTTCTGAGAATAGTTTTTTGTGGTATTGACAATAGATTTTTCACGATTTCGGTATGAAATAAAAGTTGTGTGATCATCTGGAGTTTGAAGACGATGGTAATTCCTGAAGGCAGCATCCTTGCGGCGAATAGCACGAGAACAAGCAGAGTTAAACCAATGTTCCTTTAGGTGCAGTAGAAGGTAAAGAATGTGGAATTTACGCCTCCATACCAGAGAGAATCTGTTCGGAAATGCGTTCTGCACACTCCGATAGACTCCTCCCACGGTAGCAATTTTCATTCCATAGGAAATCAAAGAAGTACTTTCATAAGTCCGACCACCTTGTGGCACCCAAATGCTACAATCATTTCATCCCAATAGGATGGGGTCTTTCATGCAGAAGACTTGAAAAGATAGAAGAGGATCCGGAGATAAGGTGATCGGAGAAACCCAGAGGTGAAGGTGAATAGAATTTAACAGAATAAGGAAAAGAATTAGGAGTTAGAAAAAGGTCTAGAATATTGGGTTCATCTCTAAGGCGATGATGGATACGAGTAGGGAGCTGCACTAACTGCTCAAGGTCGTTTTGGAAAGTGAAATGAAAGGCGCAGTCACCAGTTGTATTATGAGAATCAGAAGAAAATCAATGG
>SEYY01020963.1:127500-132500 GCA_009176605.1 Armadillidium nasatum
TACTTGAAAGGAGTCAGAAGGAAGGTTTGAATTGAGGCATCCAAGTCGTTTGTTAATCGCTACAGTACCAATAGCTTAAAAGATATATATATATATATATATATATATATATATATATATATATATATATATATATATATATATATATATATATATATATATATATATATATATATTATACCTTTTTGAAGAGATGTAAGTTCTCCACACTGGGCTTAAACCAGCGGAGTGACAAGGTGGATTGGACCATTTCATTTCACTCTGTTGTTGGCCTTTGGTTCTTTTCTTTTCTCGTTTCACTTTCTCAGAGGGTCTCTAGTGTAGAATAGTTTCATATTGGAGGGCCTATTCTCAAACACACACACACACTCTCTCTCTCTCTCTCTCTCTCTCTCTCTCTCTCTCTCTCTCTCTCTCTCTCTCTCTCTCTCTCTCTCTCTCTCTCTCTCTCATCACATGCCCCCACAAAGTTACAACTTTTCATTTTCTTTTTAAATAAAAAATAAATAGAGAATCATAAAGCTGCCTCAATTATGCTTGGATGGGAGGCATCCAAGCAATGCCCCTCATCCATCCCTCACCCCATCATCACTTGGGAGTTGAGTGCCTCCGATGATGGAATTGATGCCGCCAAGTTCTTTCTTTAAATCTTGGTGCGTGCACGGTCTTCTTTTTTTCATTAATTTTTGTAACAATCACGGTCTTTTGTTTAATTTCCCCTTTGTCGAACACCAACTCTCTTCTTCTTTTAACTGAAACTAGGTGCTTAAGTGCACCGACAACAAACTCTACTCTGTTACCTTCTACTGTCTCTATCCTCAATTTACAGCCAAAGGAGGATGTTGTCCATATGTGCCCAACGATGTTTTATGTTCTCGTGTTTCTAATTTAGAGTCTTCTGAATTCTCTACTTAACTACTACTTAACTACTCTTACAATTCTACAACTAAATTTATTTGTTTTATTTATTTATCACCTAATTCTACTGACTATAAAAGATTCTTCGATTATTTAAACTCCAAAATAGAGCGAATTCTTTCTTCTTTTTCTTTCTCCGAGATCTTCATCATCATAGGTGATTTCAAAGTTCACAACCGCTAATGGCTTTCATCAAGTTCTCATGATCCAGCCGGTGAACTCACCTACCACTTTTCTATTGAGTAGTTGGTGCAACTCTCTACCCGAATCCCTGACCCTCTTGGTGATGAACTCAACATACCTGATCTTTTCTCAACCTTTTACCTTTCTTATACTCAACTTTTTTCCTCCTCTGGGTTCCTCCGATCATCTTCTTATCTCTGAATCCTGTTCTGTCCCTTAAGGTCTTCCACAAGAACAGCCCCCGCCTTTGCTGAGGAAACTTTTGTGACACTTCGGTGCTGCTAACTGGTCTGATTTGTTGTTGTATTACTCTGATTTCCTTAACTGAGGTGATTCTATCTGGCATGGAGGAGTACATTCCATAATCTTTTTCTTCAACTAAACCCAACAAACCTTAGCTTAACTCTGCTTGTTCTCGTGTTATTCGCCACAGGGATGCTGCTTTAAGAGATTACCGTCGTCTTCAAAGTGAATAAAATTATGAAACTTATATTTCATCGTAGAATCGTACCAAATCTATTCTCTTCAACACCAAAAACTCATTTCTTCGTCGTAAATGCAATAATCTTTCTGGTTCTTCTTCCTCACTCCCTTTTTGGCATTTTGCAAAATATATCAACTCTAACTTTGCTTCTTCCTCTTTCCCTTTTCTTGTATCTTCTGACGGCTCAGCTGCCGTTTTACCTTCTACTAAAGCTGAATTCTTCGCTCAAACTTTTTCCTCAAATTCAACTTTAAACGATTCTAGATCTATACATCTTTCTTCAATTCCCTCCAGCTCATTTAGACTTAAAATTGTAATTTCATCTAAATGAACACAAAGAAGTCTTACGGTCCTGATGGATCCTTCCTGTGGTTCTCAAAACTTGTGCTTGGTGAACTATTTCCTCTTTGTCTTCCTGCTTCGATCTTCCTTTGTTGCTAAAAGTGTTTTCTCATTCAGCCTTTACCGAAGAGGGGAGACCCCCTCTCAACCTCTAACTATCGTTCTATTTCTTTAACCTTCGTTCTTTGTAAAGTTTTCGAATCTATCCTTAACAGAAAGATTTGCAAACATCTCATTTCTTCAAATCTTATCTCTGGCAGAAAGCTTAGTTTTCTTAAAGAATCCTCTACTTTTTAACTTCTTTTCTTTCTTTCTGACCCTTGGTTCTTCACTCTTCGGCATTTTTGTAAATCTTTCGCTGTCGCGCTAGACAAATCGAAAGCCTTCGATAGAGTTTGGCACAAAGATTGATTTCCAAACTTCTCTCTTTTGGAATCTAAACCTTCTTGTTTTGGTCTTCTCTGGATTTCATTTCCGGTCGTCCTATAGTATCTCTTGTAGGCAGCCATTGCTTTTCCTTTAAATCTATTAGTAGTGGTGTTCCTCAGGGATCTGTCCTATCACCAACGCTTTTTCTGGTTTTCATTAATGACCTTTCTTTATGTTACTTCATTACCTTGGTGGTGGCCGTGAAGCAACTAACCTTTGATTTTTCTCATATTTCAAATTGGGGTACAGAAAACATAGTTGTTTCAAAGACTCAAAACTCAATTTCTAGATTTCTATATTCGACATAACTTTTCACACAACTATGACATTCTTTGAAAATACACAAGCCAAACCTTCATATGTTCTTAATATTCTCGTAATCTTTCTTGGAAACATCACATCACTTCTCTTCTTAAACAAGCTTCTAAGGAGTTGAGTTTTTTCTGAGGCGCACTAAGAATTTTTTCAGGCCACTAAAATTGCTTGCTCTTTTATAGGGGGGTTTTTCACTACTGAATGGAGTATGAATCACACATCTGGGGAGGTTCCACTCATACAGCTCTCCTTGAAAAGGTGGAGTCCAGGGATTTTCGTCTTATCAGCTCTTCTCTCACAAACTCTCTGTAGTCTCTTTCTGTCATTCGAACTGTTGCGTCACTCTCTTTATACTATCGTTATTAAAACGGACACTGTTCTTTAGAATTCTCCTATCGCATATCTCCACCACTGAGAAGGAATCATGCCACACGCATTTCTACATAGTCTCATCCTTTTTCTGTCCAGCTCTCTGACCCCAGACTTAACAGCGATGTTCAGTCTTTCACGCACTCTACTGGTAAAATCTGGAACACACTCTCTTTATCTATTTTTCCGATTTCCTTTGACTTGCACACCTTCAAACGCCGTGTATCGGAACATGTCAGCCATTAACGACGAAATCTCGGGTATTTTCCGAACTCTGGTGGAAATTAACAGCCCTCTAGCCTTTTCCCACCAGAGGATATATAGTTATATATATATATATATATATATATATATATATATATATATATATATATATATATATATATATATATATATATATATATATATATATCCAATGACTGACATAGGTCAAATATCTACCGATTTCCATAAGAGTTGGGGAGTAAAAGAATCAAGGTCGATTAAAGTTCGACATGTTCCGATTCACGATATGCGAGTCAAAGGAAATTGCGAAAATAGAAAAAGGGAGTGTACACTACCAGTAGAGTGCATGTAATATTGAGCATAGCTGGTAATTCTGAGCCCAAAGAGTTTGACAGAGAAGGATGAGACAGTGTAGAAAAGAGTATGGCAAGAGCCCCTCACTGAAGGAGGTATGTGACCGGAAAGCTCAGAAGAGTAAGTAATGTCCGTTGCAATAGAGATGGTATAAAGAGAGAGTGACGCAAAATTTCAACGGGCAGAAGAGACTGCAGTGAGTTAATGGGAGCAAAGAGTTTATAAGACGAAAAGCCCTAGACTAAACCTTTTCAAGAAGTGCTGCATGATTGGAACCATTACTGATCCTGCCTTACAATAGCTTTTATTGAAATGTTAATTGAGATGCAGTTATATACTTACATTCAAGGGCAAATTTATAAATTTCTTGCTGGAAATTTCTTGGCATTTCTCCATATTTTTGCTGTAGTTCTGCAATTCTGAAACGCAGACAGTAACTATTAATAAATTTACCTTATATATACTTGTTATTAATTACGTTTAGTTTATTTCTAACACTTATGCTTTCCCTTATGAAATAAAAGGTAATAATATAAAATATCGGAGAAAAATATTTTTCTATTAGTTAAATGTTCTCTTTTAACACAAAATATTATTTTACAAGGCGGTTAAAAAGGAAAATTCATTCATTTTCTAATTCTTCCCAAATATTTTAAAATTAAAAACAGTTTAACTTAATGATTATGAACTATGTCCTACAATTGTTCTTATGGCCATACAAACAAACTTTTGAATCTAATTGACTAGGTCGAACACGTTCATTTTAATTTATCGTCATATTACCACACTGTAATATCTGACTCCACAGCTTGGCTTTTGCTGAATAATTCAATTTCGTGATTTTGAGCATGACTATCGATCGCAAATTTCCTATGAGATTTAAAGGAGTTTTGGTATTTTTTAGCATTTTTCTTTGGGGGAGGGGGGGGGAATAAAATTATTAATCTTAAAGATACCAGCATCAAATTTGTGAGTTCTTAAGCATGGGGAATTACCAAGTTCTTCAAGAATGGATAAACTATTCTCTTGAAAAAAAAATTTCATAGTATTTTCATAATAGGGACAAAGATTTTCGTTAGAATTTCTTCATTCTGCTCAGAGTGATAATTTCTTCAGTAGAAGAGACTCTTGCAGAAGTTTGGAGGTATAATGAAACCTCAAAAGGTTTTCAATGATAGGAGATTGGGTCCCTCCCTCTGAATAGGTTCTCCTTCTCTCTTTCTCACAACTGTTGAGCAGTACTCATACAAAATGAATTAAATAAGTCTTTCTGGTAATGTTTTGTTCCATTCCAAGGAATTTTTTTCAAACTGAAGACATTTTATCTGCAAAACGATCGTCAACATATGCTTTGCCTCTTTAAAGAAGCGTCTTGCAAATC